>JAMXBB010000010.1:61123866-61369898 GCA_024138015.1 Lumnitzera littorea
AAAAAAAAAAAAAAAAAGAAGAAGAAGAATAAGGAGAAATCAAGCTTGCAATTTGGTGATTCACCGGCCGCTGAGGGATTATAATTGAAGATTGGAGGAAAACAGAAGTAAGCTTGTCGTTATGGTTTAGCTTTCACAAGAGAAGGTCCTATGAATACCAGAAAAACGATAAAGTACTATAGTTGAAGTTGGAGGGGCCAAAAGGATCTAAATTGCTTTAGAACTTCTACATGCTTTAGGCGAATGGGCTTGGATGGGTTGAGCTAAACAATTATATATATATATATATATTTTATATTTAATATTATTAGTTAAGAATTTTTATAGGATAAATGCAAAGTTAATATGTATTTATTTTATATTTCTATATATATATATATATATATATTATGTTTTTATAGGTCATGTGGTGAATGTAAGATTCGGATGTGCTGTATCTTGTACTTTATCCCATCAAAGTATGTTCCATAACATCAAAAACGAAACTTATCCTATCCCAACCATACATGGTTGGAAGCTCCTAGATTTTGGTACGTTTTAACAATTTAACTAACTATACTACAAACATTGATTTCTTTTTAACTAACTATATTACAATTTATAAAAGGAATATTCAAACCTCTGAAAATGCTTATAAAAAAAACTAGAGAACACCATGCCAGATAATTTGTTAAGAGGTCAACCTTCAAGCATGCTTTAGTCCTGGGTCCTACTTTAAAATATATCGAGAGTCGTGCAGATTTATGTATCTGAAGAAAGATTCATTACTAACACGGATTTGTATGATAAATAACCTCCTACAGAATTACATTCGAGTTTCTAAAATTCGTAAAGCCATCAAAAGGGTCAGATTCCCTCTTTGACGTTATTCAAAAGACACAAAATTTCAACAGGTCCTGTGGCCTTTATGTCTATAGGATTAATGGTTCACTGGTCTGAGAAGTGAAAGATCTTATGGAGATCTCTCTGAAGAAAGAAAGGGGAGGAAAAAACAATGTGCGTAATCATAGATAGTTTTTACATTGAATTAAAGGATAGTTCACTTTTGATATCCCTCCATAGGTAGAGGACTACACAGTATTAGTGTAGCTGTAGCATCAGATATCGATATGTGACCTATTGATATCCATCTACAATATCGTGTATGGGTGAACCGTGCTAGGTAGAGGGCTAAGCAGTACTAGTGTGGCTGTATTTTTTATTTTTTTTTTTGGGACTAGACGAGATAGTTGGCGTAATCCACCCGTTAATACATTTCTGGGGTTTTTTTCGCTTCCTTTTACGCGTAAATAAGACCATCTCCGAAGACAGGATCAAACAAAGCGATTGATTAAAATTACAACCGGGGGAGTGGTGCAACATTGAATATACACACGTAGGGCTTGTCTAAAATATTTAACAATCTCGCATATGTGTCTCTCATGGAATTGTCTCAATATGTTAGTTTTATATTCAATTTTTAGCCGGCTTTCTCTAATTTGCATGATTTTAAATGTCAAAACCATAAATATTTTAAGGTCAGAGAGAGAGATGGCTAGGTACAGATCCCCCGATTATCAAGAGAAGCTATCGGACCTATGCTTTCAGTTTTTTTTTATCTCATTTATATGCATTTTTACTTCATCAAAATATATATCACACATGTACATATATATGTGTGTGTCTGTGTTTATATAATATATACATATATATATATATATATGCATGCATTTTTGCATAGGAAAATCCAGTCAAGGACAGAACATTAAACAATTTGCTTCTTGTTGCGGTTTCCTATGTGCAAGTCCCACTCTTTTGCTTACAACTAAAAGTAACGCTCTGCAAATGTCACCAAATTGTGGGAATATTCATCCAAAGAAATTTGTTATGACGAAAAAAAAAAAATAAGAAAGAAGATAGTTAAGGATAAACAAAAAGGTCCGAAGTATCTGAATGATTATATTTGAAGATTTAAGCATATCATAATAACAATATGAGGAGTCATACATAGAATCAGTTCTACAAGTAGTTGTATAAGGCAATGAGAGATTGTAAAAGGTATCAATTGAAAAAACAAACAGATTTGTTACACAGTTGTAAATAAGCAAAAAAATACTGATGTACATATAAATAGAAGAGGAAAGAATTAGTGAGGTATCAAAACCCTAGTAATTGAACCTTCTTATATGAGGAGTTTCTCTAGCACTCGAAGTACAAGGTTTACCTTCTGAATTCCATTTTCCTAGTTTTATTATTGAGTGAAGTTTGGCATTAAACCTTGCATCATAAAACAACTTTGTTAGTACAAATAGGAAACTTATCATAACAATCAACAAAATTGGTATCATGGTATAGATCAAAGAGTTCTACATTTCATATCTATAATTGTTTTCTTTAGATCATCACTATTGAAAAAAGTTTGTACAAACCCTAGTTTTCTTTTACAAAGAGAACATAAACAATATGAGAGAGAGAAACAAATAGAAGAGAGAGAGTTGTACCTATTGTGTCTGAAAGAAGGGTCTAAAAGGTAGATCTTTTGAAGTTTTGGCTTCTTGATTAAGAAGTCACTAAATGCTGCGTTTTAGGCAATTAAGGAAAGAAAAGTGCATGTAGGCCTAGGCTGACCTATAGTTGGCCTAACAATTAGTGCTTTCATTGATCATTGATTATTAATCAAGATTCTAGTGAAGTCATGGCAAACAACATAAGAGGAATATCAAGTTTACAAGAAGACATTCATAAACATGATGCTAAGTTTGTAACATTAGAGTCAAGAATGGATAAAATGGAGAATATGATTGTAGAAATGATAAAAAGTTTCAAAAACTTTATGAAGACTTTTCAACGTTCAGAAAAGAATTAGAAAAATCCAAAGGGAAATAAAGATTCTTCATCATTTTCATCCCATAACAATCAGGAGTCACATTAGTACTGTAGATCCATAAAATTGGATTTGCCAAAGTTTTCAGGGTAAGATCAAGAATCTTGGCTTTTTAAGGTAAATCAATTTTTTGATTTTCATAAAGTACCACCATCACAGAGGTTGAAAATGACTTCTTTTGCTAGAGAAAATGAAGCTTTATGGTGGTTTCAATGGTTAACAAAGAATAATTTGTTGACTACTTGGTTATCATTTGAGAAAGCAGTTAAAATAAGATTTGGACCTTCAATTTTTGAAGATTACCAAGGCAAATTGTCCAAATTAGTGTAGAAAAAATTTTGTTTTTGAGTATCAAAATGGATTTGAGAACTTACTCAATCATATTTTTAGGTTGTCAGAGTTTCATTCAAAGTTGCTTCATATCAGGCCTTGAAGCCAATATACAAGCAAACGTTATTTCTACTAGATCATCACCCTATTTAGAAGCAATCCATTTAGCCAAATTGCACAAATCTAAGCTACAAACGCTTATCAATAGATCATTTTCTTTTACCAAATCTCAATCTCACCCATCCTTTTCAAGCAAACCTTTTTCAAATAAAAATACAAGCACATCATTTATTTCAAAACCATAATATCAACCACCATTTCAAAGATCCACCAATTTTACCACATCATCATAAGCTTTAAATAAACCAAACAACCAAAACACTTAGAATAAAACCAATTCCTAGATTTCCAACCATAAATCATTATCTATAAAGAAAACGATAGTAGCTGAATTAATTTTATGAAGAGAGAAAGGGCTTTGCTGTAACTGTGATGAAAAATATCATAGAAGCCATGTTTGTAAAGTAAAGTTTCTCATGGTGGTAATTCAACCAGAAGAGGATTAGTTTGAATAGGAGGAGGAGTTGGAGATGAAAGAAGATGAGGAAAATTGTGAAGCAACTAAATTCAATGAAGAAAATGAGGCAATAATAGAAATTAGTTACTATGTTATCTCTGGATCAGTAGCTCCTAAAACATTAAGATTAGAGGGAACGATAAAAAGTAAGCATGTTTCAATGTTAGTGGATTATGGAAGTATGCAAAATTTCATGCATCTTAGTGTAGCAAAAACGTTAGATTTACCAATAATTATGGTTCTTAAATTCTCTGTGATGAATGGAAATGGAGATCATCTATCTTGTTCAAGTATGCGTAAACAAGTCCTATTAATTATAAATGGAATCAATTTTTTAGTAGATTCTTACATTTTGTAAATCTAAGGAGCTAAATTGGTATTAAGAATACAATGGTTAGTAACATTGGGTCCTATCATAGTAGACTATGCTTTGTTGAGCATGAAGTTTGTGTAGGAAGGAAAAACAATTCAATTTCATGGAAATATAAGGAGATAATTCCAAAGCAACTTGAAGAATCAAAGTTAAGGAAACTGATAAAATCTAACAATGTGGTTTGTTTCTCTAATTTAGTGGCTCAAAAGGAAATAGAACTTCATGATACTACTAGCAATAATGAACTTGAGTCATTATTGAGTAGATTTCAAGATGTTTTTGTGACTCCTATAATATTGCCACCAATGTGTGATATCCAACATCATATTCACTTAAAGGATGAGACAAAAGCTGTAAATGTTAGAGCATATTGTTATCATTATTTCTTAAAAGGAGAGATAGAGAAATTAGTCAAGAAAATGTTAAAGTAGAGTCATAGCCAAGTAACATTCCTTTTTCATCACCAGTATTACTGGTTAAGAATAAAGATGGATCATGGAGGTGTATAGATTATAGGGCATTAAATTAGGTATCTATCCTAGACAAATTTCTAATCCCAACTATTAACAAGCCATTGGATGAATTAAGGGGGGGCTACAATTTTTCAAAAATGGATTTACATATGGGATATCATCAAATAAGGATGAATCCAATTGATGTACACAAAACGGCTTTTAGGATACATAGGGGACATTATGAATTTTTAGTAATGCCTTTTGGTTTATCGAATGCACCAACAACGTTCCAATTAATAATAAATAACATATTCAAGCCATATCCCAAAAAGTTCATTATAGTATTCTTTGATGATATTATGATATATAGTAAGAATAGACATGAACATATGATGCACTTAGAAAAAGCTTTTAAATGTTTGACGAAACATGTTTTTTAACTTAAAAGGAACAAGTGTTCTTATGCCAAGAATAGTATTAACTATCTTAGACATCTAGTTTCAAAAGATGGAGTGTAGCTAGATCTAGAGAGTTAACCTCAACCTACATCAGTAAAGCAATTGAGAGGATTTTTAGGTATTACTAGATATTACAAACATTTTGTCAAAGATTATGCTAAGATATCATTTCCTTCAACAAATTTGTTAAGGAAAAATGCTTTTGAATGGAGTTATGAATCTATTGATGCATTTCAAAAGTTAAAGGAGTTACTAATGTCCACACTCATTTTAGTTCTTCTAGATTTTTTGAAAACATTCATTATAGAGATAAACACATCAGGAGTAGGATTAGGTGTGGTGTTGCATCAAGGTAAAAATCTTATTGCATATTTCAGCAAGAAATTTAGCCTAAAGATGCAAAAAAACAAGTGCTTATGTGAGGAAGTTATCTATTGTGGTTGAAGTAGCTCGCAAATGGCAACAATATCTCTTAAGGAGGCATTTTATCATTAGAACAAATTAGAAGAGTCTCAAAGAATTACTTACTCAAGTAATTTAGACTCTAAAGCAACAACAATAGTTGGTGAAATTAATGGGGTATAACTATGTGATACAATATAAATCAGGCCTAGATAATATAGTAGTAGATACTTTATCCATGAGATTTGAAGAGCAATTCCAGCTTTTGGCTTTATCAATTCCTTCTTTTGATTCATTCAATATACTAAAGAAGGAATTAGAGCACAATGAGGAATGGATAACATCGAGGGATAAATATTGTAGAGAGGAGTCACTAGAGTTGCCTTTGTCATACTAGGATGGGCTACTTTATGTAGGCAACAAGATTTTCATTCCCTTAACATTACCAATCATTCCTACTTTATTGATGGAATATCATGCTACATCAATGGGAAGACATGCAGGGATACTAAAAACTTTTAAGCGCTTAAGTGCTACATTTTATTGAAAGGGAATGAAGAGAGATGTGGAAGAATTTGTGAAGTGTTGTCATGTTTGCCAGCAAATCAAGTGACAACATCTCCAACTGCTTTATTACAACCACTTTCTATACCATAATAAATTTTTGATGATATTTTAATGGACTTTATTACTGGTTTACCATTATCTAAAAGGTATTCAGTAATATTGGTTATTATGGATAAACTTACCAAATACTATCATTTAGGTCCATTATCTACTAATTAGACGACTACATCAGTAGCTAAGTTGACTTAGTAGTTAAACTAAATGGATTTTCAAAGACAATTATATCTAATAGAGATAGTGTGTTTTTGAGTAAATTTTGGAGGGAGCTTTTTAAGCTCAATGGAAAACAACTGAAGATGAGTTTAGCTTACCATCCTTAAATGGATGGCCAAATAGAAGTGTTGAATAGGTGTTTGGAGCATTATTTGAGGGCCTTTGTCATGGAGTCATCAAAGGAGTAGCCTAAATATTTAGCTTAGGTAGAGTTTTCATTTAATACTAGTTATCGTACTAATACTCAGCTCAATCCTTTTAAGGCATATATAAAAGGTATCCTCCTCAGATTTCCAATTATATTAGAAGGTTTTCATCAGTAGAAGCAATGGATCAAGAGTTATAGGACCAAGATGAGGTGTTATTTGCTTTAAAGAACAACTTGGCAAAAGTGCAACAAAGAATGAAAAGTTTGACTTACCAAAAGAGGTTTGATAAAGAGTTGCTAGTGATTGATTAAGCTTATGTGAAGTTGTAACCCTATAGACAGACTTCATTAGCTAATCGACTATCCTATAAGCTATCTAGAAGATATTTTGTTCTTTTTAAAGCAATTAAACACATAGGACCAATAACTTATAGACTAAATCTACCAAAATAGTTTAAGATCCATCCTATATTTCATATTTCTCTCTTAAAGAAAGTCAAGGGTAAATAGGATTCTCCTAGACTACTACCAACTTTGGCTTTAGATAATCATCCAATAGTCCAACCTAAAGCTATTCCAGATATACAAAAGCCTCTCAGACAATGTACTGCAGTTGCACAAGTTCTAGTTTAATAGGATTCACTATTTCTAGAAGATTCAACATAGGTCAAGTTACAGGATTTTATCAAGGATTACCTTGAATTTAACCTTAGGGATAAGGTCAACATTCGAGGAGGGGAAAAATATGTTACATTAGAAAATAGAAGACGGTTAAGGGTAAATAGAAGACATTTGAGGAATCTAGACGATTATATTTAAAGACTTAAGTATACCGTAATAACAATATAAGGAGTCATGCATAGAATTGGTTTTACTAGTAATTGTATAAGGTAGTTAGAGATTATAAAAGGTATTAACCAAAGAAACAAACAAATTTGTTACACAGTTGTAAATAAGAAAAAAAAAGTACTGATGTACATATAAATAAGAGAGGAAAGAGTTAGTAAGATATCAAAACCTTAGTAATTGAACCTTCTTGTATGAGGAGTTTCTCTAATGCTCAAAATCTAGGGTATATGTTTTGAATTCCATTTTCCTTGTTTCATTGTTAAGTGATGTTTAGTATTAAACTTAGCATCATAAAACAACCTTATTAGTACGAATAGGAAACATATCATAACAATCAACAAAATTGGTATCACAGTATAGATTGGGAGTTTTACATTTCAAATCTTTAATTGTTTTCTTTAGATCATCATTATAGAAAAAGCTTGTACAAACCCTAGTTTTCTTTTATAGAGAGAAAATAAATAGTACAAAAGAGAAACAAATAGAAGAGAAAGAGTCATACCTGTCATGTCTGAAGGAAGGATCCAACGGTAGATCTTTTGAAGTTTTGGCTTCTTGATTAAGAAGTCACTAAAAGCTGCATTTTAGGCAACTAAGGAAAGTAAAGTACATGTGGGCCTAGACTAACCCTTTGTCGATGTAACTAAATATTAAATTAATCCTATATCTTCATTCTTCAAATGATCATTGCTATCTCCATATTCCCATATAATTATTATTTTTATTTCTCTACTTGACAATTTTTATGACAAGTTTATATTTCCTAATATAGCAAAATGAATTGCTAAAATTATTTTTCGAAGAGTGGTATAGAAAAGGGATAGGTTATAGAGCATTAATATTCTACAACTCAAGGTACATGAAAAGATTTAGGTGATAGGCAAACCCCACATGTTAAACCCCGTATAATTATTATGGTATGTTTAGACTTTTGTATACTTGATCTTACCCAAAAGGGGGAGAAAGGTATGAAACTTTTGTATATGTTTTTATGGTAACCATTGATGACAACAAATAATAGCTAATATTACAACATTTGTAACATATTGATGTATTTCAGAAAAGTATATTAAAACTAGAAATACTTTATTAATTTTGGTACTTAGGCCCTCCTTTTCCTAGATGACAATATAAAACAGTTTGCCTTACCGTTCTATGTTTGTTTCAGTTAGAATTAAAGCAAAAGTCACATTTAGCCAAAATCTCTCTTATTATCTCCAAAAGTACTTTGTTTAGGCGATCCTCATAAAAATTGTTGGTTTTTGCGTTCACCTTAGGTAAATGGTAATCCCGTTGGACATATTCTTTGTTATAAACAACTTTTAGTGAGGCCCAAGTGCGAGCCGAGGAATCGTGATGAAGCTATGCCTTAACTTTAGGTCTTTATTAGGTGCATTGTTACATGGGTCATTGACTAACTATTTATGAGTAGTCCCTAATTGGATCATTCATAAAAAGGTAATTAATAGGAATGAAATATTTTATGCAAGGTGGCTGACTATAGGGATAGTAGATGGGACTATCAACGCACGAATATGGGTGAAAACTTTAGATATTACAATCTAAATACTTAAGTTTTATTACATCAAGTTCATCATTATAAATTATAGATGGGTTGAGGATCGACTATTAGGGGCATATGTGGGATGCTAAATCAAAATGAGTTAACTTATGTGTTGAGGTTTAGACCACTAATAAGAACCAACCGAGTAGGACTTGCTGATCGAAGTTCAATCATGTATGGCATATGCATTGTCTACTTATAAGTAGACATTATTCTTACTAAGCATCATAGCTTACTTAAAGTAGAACATTAATAACTTTCCAAATGATTATTACTAATACAATTTTAATAGATATTCTAATCATAGTTATAATTTCTATAGTGAAGGCAAGAGAGGTAATAGTGATATGCCATCATTTTGAACTTTAAGTTTCGAACATTTAATTATTGCCTAATAGGAGATAGAGTTTTTGCTTCTCTCATGACTTAGCTAAATTTTTGTATGTACTCATTTCTACAGTTTATTTAATTATCATTTTCATTTAGATTTTTTATCCATTTGCCAATTCACTTAACTTGCTTAGATACTCCGACTTAGATTGGGGATCATGTCCAATTGATTGGAAGTTTTTTAATAGCTATTATATCATGCTTGGTTTTGCTCTTTCCTATTGGAAAATTAAGAAACAATATACTATTTCTACTACAACTAAGGCAAAATATCACAATATGATAGCCATTACAAAAGAATGTATATCCTTGAGGATTTACAAGTGGATGTCAACTTACCCATTACACTTTGTTGCAATAGCAAATTTACCCCTTTTGTAGCCATCTTCATGGTTGCACATACACAAAGATATCTTTCACTTGATATCCAATCAAATTCTCAATGTTTTTCTTAAGACTTTGTTTTTCCTTTCTAAGTTGCAATTGGATGATATGCTTATGAAACCTATGGGTGAAGCTTCATTTAACTTTCATTTGTTCGAAGTTAGATCTTCATCAAGATCTAACTTAAGAGAAGAACTTAAACTTATTAATTCATTTTATTACTTTTGTATATATGTTTTTTGTTAGTAGAGCTATATTTAGAATAGGCAAAGACCTAATAGTTTATTTAGTTTGTTACTTCTTTTGTAAGGTCACTCATAGAACTTAGATGATAACCATTTAATTTGGGTATTGCATTTGTTTGTTTTCCTTAGATTTTAATAGGTATTATTAATATTGTTAATTCCTATTGCTTTGCTTAATTAATACTATTTTCCTTAGAATTTTATAGGTATTATTAATATTGTTAATTTCTATTGCTTTTCTTTATTAATGGTTAAATTCCTTGAGACATAATGTTTTAGCTAAATTAATCTATACATTTAAGGTGGATACAGAAAACTAACCTTTGAGGCAACTTTATTTTATTTTATCTATTTATTCATTTTTTTGCCATCACAAGAGAATTTATTTATATTTAGCCATTATTAAGATGTAGACATGATTAAGAATTGGCAAACCAACTACAAGAACTAGAAACATCATCCAAGAGTAACTTTTGGAGAGAGAATGGGGTTTAAATCCACCAACCCAAAGGATACATTCTCTTCCTGACAAAGGAAGTTATCCAATGTACTACAAAATCTACATTTCACTTTACTCAATGAAACCCAAAAGCTTGATCAAATAAACATGGTAGTTCATGTTAAGCCTCAAGGAAAAAAGGTTAAGAAGCCAATGAAATGTATTATGCTTTCTAGACATCGCTTGGTATAACACTTGACAATTAGTTTAAAAAATAACCTTACTTTTGCCTCCTTTAGTTACCTTAGCTCCAAGCCCAAAAGCTTGACACTTAGCAACTTTAGCATAAGGCATTGAAAGTTAATTTCGAATTCCAAAAAATAAGAGCTACTCTATGATCATGAACTATGGTTGTTAACCTTACAATTGAATATGGTCCAATCTAAGAGGTATCTAGATTTATTTTAATATTATTTTGAAGGGGCATAAACCACTTTTCATCTACATTCAAAATTCTAAAAACCCTACTACCGATAGCTATTTCCTACTACCTAGGCTTAGAAAGCCCAAGCCCACTGATACACTTAATCCGATTGCCTACCCTAAGTTGGTTAAGACTCTACCAGCCTAGCAAGGAATCTTAGCCACCATTATGAGATAGCTTGGGCTCTACACCTTAAATGGGTCAACCGCTAAGCACCTTAATGGCGTTCCCTCTAGCGATGTTTGATCCCCTATTCTCGACACCAAAGGGAAAGGAGCTCGTTTCTCCCTTTCGGAGAGCCACTATCAAGGAGCTTATGAGAACATGAGCTGAATACCTTCCTTGCTCTCCGTATAGATTCCCTTTCTTCATTAAAGGCTTAATGACCCCTTGTCACATGACCTACCATCTAGCAACCAAACTAAGGCAACCTCTTACTGATGAAGGGATAGGCCCATCACCCAAACATATACCCACTGATAGAAGGGAAGCTATCCCCTTAGTACTAGCAATGCCTCTTCTTTGTGGTATGCATTGACCAATCTCTTTTTGCCACATGTCCACATAAGACATGCCCTCCAACCTATAAATATGAGTAAGTTACTTAGGTAAAAGAGATAGAAGATTATTGATTCTCCTAAGAACTCTCCATCAATACCTTAGCATCCAAATTTAACTATTCTCCTCAATAACTTGAGCATCAAAAGGCCTTCATTAACCATACCAAAAAGGGGCTTTTTGTAGGTACTTGGTGGTTCGTGACCTGTGAATTGGCGAAAGTTGACCTAGGAGACACCTTAGTGATACCCACTCTGAAAGAGGATGCTAGAGCCTTAATCCAACAATGCTACACTTATCAAAAACAGGCACCGATCAACTAAGCCCTTAGCTATAAACTATGCCCTATGTCTAACCTGTAGCCATTCACCTTATTGGGGCTCAGCATCCTCAAGCTCTTCCTAAAGGCATCAAGTAAGAGACAATTTGTTCTGGTAGCTGTAGGTTTTTTCACTAAGTAGGTTGACGCACAGGCCGTCGCAACCATTATAGTACGAGTAGCCGAAGGCTTTGTTCAAATGAACATTCTTACCAAATTAGTGTCCCCTACACTCTCATCACTAGCAATGGTAAGCAGTTCGGTAGTATGCAATTTTGGGAATATTGTGATTGGAACAACATCAATCTTCGGTAAAACTCCATCACCCACCTACAAAATAACGGAAAATTTGAGGTAATTAATAAGATCGTCCTCAGTAGCTTGAGGAAAAGGGTCAAGCATGCTAACGACCAGTGAATCGACCAACTCTTGATTATCCTTTAAGGATATCGAACCATAAACTAAACAACAACAAGTGAACATCCTTCTACCTTACATTTAGATCTAAAGTCGTATTGCCTAAAGAGCTTGAACTTCCAACAACAAGAACCCAAAACTTCGACATCAGCATCAATAAGGTCACTCTCTAAGCAAGCTTAAACACCATCGATAAAGTAAGGGGCGTTACACAAGCTTGATTGGCTACAAACCAGCAACGTGTAGCTAGGTATGATAACAAGAAAGTAAAGCACAAGGTCTTCCAGCTAAGTAACCTTGTGTGCCGAAAACTTAAAGCCACAGGGTCTCGAGAATGATAAGGAAAGTTATCACCCAATTAGGAGGACCCAATATAAATCAAAGAAAACATAGGCAATAGTACATACTGGCTCAAAACCTTCAATGGATAGCCTATCTCTAAAGCATGGAATGCAAGCAACCTTCGATCATATTTTATGTAAATCGCATGAATGGCCATGGGAACTTAATGTATTTTTGAAACATCAATGAAAGAAAACTACGTTTTGTCCCATCCTCATTGTTTGTACTCAATATCCTAATTATCATTAGAACTCACTCTATTCTAAGTAGTATCGAATTAGTCGAGTCAATCACCATCCTTGGTATTTGGACACTCACATAAGATCATTTAATTGAGAGAACCTAAGCCTCAAGCATTACCTTGAGCACCCACTAGGTACCCATACCTAAGTGCTTTATAAGATTGACACATAGAATAACTCTATAACACTTGATCTACCAAATTCAAGATTCCCTACAGCTCGATGACCCCTAGTGACTGTTACTCGAACTGGGATTCCTAAGCTAAGGACTCGAAATGTACGGCACTATTAGCAGTCAAATACACCATCACAAAATAATAAGATAAGAATGTGCAACAGAGCAAAAAGCTAAATGAAAAGGATAATTGCAAGAACAAAAGTCATTCATTCAACCATTTTGAATCATACAAACTTTAAGGTTAACATATCATCTCGCTTACAACTACAATAGTCCCTAGTAAAACACAAATCGACCATACCAAAAAAGGAAAAAAAAAAAAAAAAGCCCAGCCACAAGTAACAATACCCCTTAGACTGCCTTAAGACTAACATCACTAGCAGTAGATATCTCGCCCCTACCACCTTCCTTATCCTCATCAGGATGCGCCTCCAATAAATAATTTAGAAAACTAAAATACAACTTGGGATAAAACTTGTCGCAATCTATCTTTGCTATAGAGCACCATCTCTATTAGTGTTAAATAACGCATTCCTATATTTGATTCAACGAAAACTCATTGAAGAGCTTATCTATTGCTGTTGAGTCAACTCACACCCATCTTTCAACTCCTCTTCCCTTTTCTCAAAACTAGTACGAGCATTGGCTAGCTCTTTTTGCAAACGAGCAACCTCTTCCTTTGCTACCTCCTCACCCCTCTACGCAACATCAGCCTGCTCCTTTACAACCTTTGCTTCTTCTTAGGCAGCATCTACCTCCTATTTAGTCAAGTCCATCTTACGTTTAGCTATAGTGAGCTCCTCCTCATGAGCAGCATACCTAGCATCCAGATCCTCTACTTGCTTCTCATCTTAACATAGCTTGGATCAACGGCTTGCAACCTCCTAATCTAACTGTAGGTTATCTATACCCTACTCATACTCATTATACTCTTCTTACAGCCTCGTGTTCCCTTACCCTATGTCATGCCCCGAAGCAACAGAGTCATAACAATTTCGCCGTGCAAACCATTTATGATAAAAGCTGATTATATAGCCACTATCTTAAACCTGATTTACACAAGGCGTCCATAACTAACCCACTTTAAAGTAAACAATTCATAAATTTAATAAGTTATTTACCTAAGAAAGTGTGAAATATATATATATATATATATATACTAGGATTTAAATATTACAAATAATGTTTATAGGGTTTCATTGTACTATATTTCCAAAGTAATACATTATTCGAAAATGGAAGATTCTAAAATAAAAGCTAAGACCTTAAACATATAATTGTTCTCCAGATGTATTTCATTACTCCTTAGGATCCAGCAATTGCTAGCTTTAGCTTCAAGTTGAATAGAGGCCGCTTCCTAACTAGCACCTGCAACAACGTTTATAGGGATGTGAGTAATCATAACTTAGTAAGTTAGGATGGAGACTCAAAACTATACGTCAATCACAAACACAGTTATTAACCAAATTAGTTAGATGCTATGTATATAGAAGCAAATACCATCATATGACATTGTCCGGTCCGTTGTAAGATTAGAGAAATTACACCTACTCTAATCCAAGTTAAGGAGTTTCCATTTAATACAACAGCTTACAACCAAACCCAAGCTTGTGCAATAGAGACACCGCTCCTCTCACGACTACCTTCAAACCATTGACTTCACCATTATCGCGACCTCCTTACTTGTCACTTAGTTAGACTAAGGATAAAATCCAGCGTTATTTCTTTTGAAGGGGTCAATATTTGGCTAGAGAACTTAAAGTTCCCCTTAATGGGTTACTATGCATGTCCGATTAAGAATTTCAAGTCATATATTTAATTAGATCTAGTTTAAGGTGTCCAATCATTTTAATAAATCACACAATTACAAGCTAGGACAACAAATCAGAATCATATTGTCAAACTCAAAAATAAGCATATGTACACAACCAATTATCTAACAAATACAATGAAGTACAATTTGAAGCCTCCAAGTACTACAAATTAGTACTTCAAAATATAGCAACGTATTAATCCCAACTTACCTAGATTCCTTGCTTGTTCATTCGAGATGCGACTCGCATAGGCCATCGCTAATAATCCCTATAATATAAACATTGTTTTAGTTTTCACATAACTGCCACAGATTAGTTTTATCCTATAACACTTATTATTATCTTTTTTTTCTTAAGGTTTAATATGCCTATTTATTTAGGTTTTTAAGTCTTTTACAATTATTCTTAATTTTTGAGTTTGGTTCTAATTCAGTTTCCTAATCGATTTCTAAATTAGGTTTTTAAATTAGTGTTTGATTATGAATTTTATACATAAACCCTACAAATTCATTTCGACCCATAATGTGAGATAAATCACATTATTTTCAAGTATCCTAAATATCACTTTTAGTCTATAATTAGTAGTTCGATCAATATGATACACTATGTTCTTAATTTAACTACCGAATTTTACTCTCGATATGAGAAAATTTTATATTTTTCATATAATTTCTCTAATTTAAGTTTCCTACCAAATTTATTACAAAATTCTATTATTATTATATTATCAATTTTATTCTAATATTTTCTATTTATTATATTTCCAATTTCACATATTATGTATTATTACATATTATTCACTTATTTTACTTATTTAATACTTCTAACACTACATATATCATCTTTTACTACCAATAACATGTTAAGAGGTCTAATTATATTCTAAATTAGAATTTATACCTAATTACCCTAAATTACAAAATTAGCTTAAAATAGACCATTTTTACCGATTATATAGATGCTACATAATTCTCTAATAATTACATCTAGCACCCTAAATACTACAAATATTATACTCCATCAGATTTCAACATTCTAAAACATACAATTATATGCTAAATTAGTAATTATCCCTTTAATTGCCTAATTAGCCCAAAATTACTCATTTTGTGCATCATTTTAAGTCCTAATGTTAAGCCTGGTTTTTCACCCTCCGAACTTTTTTTATAAAATTAGGTCTTTTTTAAACCGGCCAGTATTAAACTCTACTCATTTAATATTGATCTTTGACTAAGATTTAAAGAAACCAACTATCTTTTCAACTTGAAAAGATTTGGAGTCACCGCTCGATCAGAGTCGAGAAAAAAGGCTAAGTTATAACCAATTGGGTAGATTGGTTATAACTTAGCTACCAGTCTATCGATTAAAAAAACCTAGTTTATAAATATGACTTTTTGAAAACCAGAGATTTGGATTCAAGAGCTAATTTATTAAGCCCTAAACAGGTACCACTTTTTAACTTTTTAAATTTAACTTCGCTTTTCAAATATACTTTTTTTAATTTCTAAAAAAAAAAAAACTAATTATGATACACGTGACTAAATTGATTAATTTACATCCATATCTAAAAATGAAAAAAATAAAACTTCCATATTTTAAGTTGCCTTGTCCTTATATACGGGTATCTACGTACCCGCTATTCGAGATTAAACTTCCGTAGTTCGTTTTCTAAAAACATAGCAAGTTGATTTATTTTTAACTATAGCAAAACTACCGGGTTTACATTTTTATCCATTTTGATTTTATTTGAGAAAATTTCCTAAGGGTCCTAAGTTGGTTTATTTTGAAAAACCTAAAGTGCCCTAATTTGGAAAGGATCCATTTTATTTTTAATTATTTTTTTTTAAAATATATGTTTTTGTAAGTAGTAAAACGTTTTTCTTTATTATACATTTTTTACTTTTGTGTTTTTTTATTTTTTATTATTTTTTATTTTTTTTATTACTTATCTTTTTTTTGTTAAAATGTAAAAATAACTAAAAAAATAAAAAAAATAAAATAATTCCTCTTCTTTTTTTCTTTTTTCTTTTTCTTTTTTTTTTTATTTTTTGGTTCTTCTTTTCTCTTTTTCCTTATTCTTTTTCTTTTTTCTTTTATTTTACAACAAACTACAAGAAATGAAATGAAATAAAATAAATAATAAAAAAAAAGAAAACAAAAACAAAAATAGCAACAATTATAAAATTAGGAAATGGTTGGACCAAGCAAGAGGGATTTAGATAGGGTAAGTGACGCAAATCGAATCCTTGGGTCGAGTCTGGACCAGATCGAAGTGGGGTCAGGTCGGAGCTCCATAGATCGAGTCTAATAGGTTACGGGTCACCAACTACAAAAGAAACCGGAGGTAATTGGAGGGGACGTTTTTAGGTTAATTTCTAAGGGAATTTTTGGTTTTTGTGTGGTTTGTATTGGGTTTAGGGGGTGCAAGGACGATGCTACCACGTTTGGTGGCTGTTTGGCAGTTGTTGGCTCGAAGGCAATGGTGGTTCTTACAAAAGGGGTCGGAGTATGGCTGTGGCAGTGTGTTCGAATGGCTGCCAAGGGTGGTTTGATGTTTAGGTAAGCGTTAAGTGGCATCGATAAGTTATGGCTCGAGAGAGTGCAGTGGTCATAGGTCGTTGTGGCTGTGGCACTAGGTATAGGTCGTATACAGTAGCTGGATTAGGGGTCAAAGGTGTATGGTGAGTAAGTCGTGTGATGGAGTGAAGGCCGAGAGGTGGTGGTGAGTGAGAGAGACGGTAAACAGTGAGGGAGTTAGGGAGAAAGAAGGTAGCGAGAGGGAGACAAATTGAGTGTTGGAGAGAGAGAGAGTTACCAAGAGAGAAGGTAAAGGGAGAGAAAGTGCAGTTAAGAGAGAGGGAACAAAAGAGAGGGGTTAGAGTGAGAGAGGTCCAAGAGTGAGAGAGTATCAAGGGGGTTCAAGGGATCCAGGTTGAGAGAGAGGAGTGTATACGTATGTCGTAGGTTTGGTGGTGATATGGGCATAGTGGTTGCGGATGGTGTACGTGTATCTCATGTTTTGGTTAAGAGAGAGAGGGAGTGGGCTAGTGTTGGCTAAAAGGGAGAGAGTGTGTGGTGGAGAGAGAGGGGTTGGAGAGAGAGATTGTAAATAGAGGGAGATGGGGGAGAGAAAGTTAGCCTAGTATAGGTCCCCCCTTTACTATCCATGTGTGTGTCTTTTAAAAATTAAAACTCCCTCTACTGTTTTCTTTTTTTCTTTTCTTTCTTTCTTCTCACTTTGTGTGTGACTGTCTCCAGAGAGAGTGCCCCTCCTTTTCTTTTAAAATGAATTACCCCGCATTCGTGTTTGTGTGATTTGATAAAAAAAAAGGAAAAGAATAAGGAAAGGAGAGGATAAAATTGGGGGAAAGAAAATTTGTTGTTATGGCCAATCATGAAGTACCACATGTTGCATTTAGACACGTGGCCCAATGACAGCCTAACATGTAGCAACGCAATGAGTTAAAAAAGAAAAGGACAAAAAGGCATTTCTCTATGCTTTTAGTGAGTTTTGAATCCTTAATCTCCAGTTAATCCCAATTGCAATGTCCATGTGTTTTATCGTTAGGTCGTTGACATGTACCTTGTCCATATGTGCAATTAAATTGCACATATGGACTCGGTCAGCTTGGGCTATATTTAAATTTAACAAAATGTTATTTTCTAAAATCTTTTTTTTTTCAATTTTTTGTCATTTTTCCAAAATTTTCCATTTTTTACATTTTCTAAATTTCTTATATTTTGTGCTTTTTCCTATTTTTTGTATTTTTCTAGAATTCCTATTTTTTCTTTCTAAATTTCTTCATTTTTTGGAGGTTTTCTTTAATTTCCTATTTTTTTGAAATTTTTCTAATTTAGGACCTTATAACCTAAACTAAAAAATAAAAAGAAGGTAAAAATTAGATATCTACAGCTGTCCCTCTTTGTGATAAAGTTTAAGCAAAACTTTGCCATAAAGATAAAATAGACACTTTTTTTGCTTCAAGAGTGAATTTTATTCTAAAAAGCGCTACAGCTAGTTAGCTAGCTATCCTAGGTCCAATCCATTAGGGATTTGGAGAAGAGAAGGATGATACTCTAAGAGCTGGCCGAAAGATGAAAAGAAGAATTAAAGTCTAATCATGCTCTTATGAACTAATGAAGTGAAGTGAAATAGACAAAGCACTCCTTGAGCTGACTAAGGCTTTAAGAAGAATGAGGAAACTTAGTTGTGCTCTAATGAGCTGACCAACTAAAGTGGTTAAAGTGCTCTTAGAGTTGGCTAAGACCCTAAACTAGATGGATGGGTAAGCATTCCTAAGGCTGGCTAAAACCCTAAACTGATAAAGGAAACTTGGCCGTGTCCTAATGAGCTAACTAATCAAGGCAGGCAAAACGCTCTTAGAGCTAGCTAAGACCCTAAATTGAAACCTAGTAGTGCTCTACTGTACTAACTAGGTAGGTACGTCTCTTAAGGATTAGCAACCTTGAAACTGGATCAATTTGAAACCTAGTAGTGCTTTGTTGAGCTAACTATCCTAGGCAGGAGCGTCTCTTAGGGACTAGCAACCCTAAAATTTGATCAATCTAAAACCTAGTAGTGCTCCTTTGAGCTAACTATCTTAGGCGAGAGCATCTCTTAGGGACTAGCAACCCTAAAATAGGATCAATCTAAAACCTGGTTGTGCCTCACAAAGCTCACTAACCTAGGTGGGAGCATCTCTCAGGGACTAGCAACCCTAAAATTTGATTGATCTAGAAGACTTGGTAGTGCTCCTTTGAGCTGACTATCCTAAGCAAGTGTGTCTCTCGGGGATTAGCAACCTTAAAATGAAATCGATCTAAAACCTGGTAGTGCTCCTTTGAGCTAACTATCCTAGGTGGGAACGTCTCTCAAGGACTAGCAACCCTAAAATTTGATTCACCTAAAACCTGGTAGTGCTCCTTTAAGTTGACAATCCTTGGGGAGTACATCTCTTGAGGGCTAACAAGCCCAAAATGAGATCGATCTAAAACCTAGTCGTGCCTCACAAGGCTCACTAACCTAGGTGAGAGTATCTCTTGGGGACTAGCAATCCTAAATTAAGATTGATCTCAACCTAGTCGTACCTCACTAAGCTCACTAACTCAAGTGGGAGCGTCTCTCCAGGACTAGCAACCCTAAAATGGGATCGATCTAAAACCTAGCTGTGCCTCATAATGCTCACTAACTTAGGCAGGAGCATCTCTCGGGGACTAGCAACCCTGAAATGAGATCAATCTAAAACCTGGTAGTGCTCCTTTGAGCTGACTAACCTAAGCGAGAGCGTCTCTCGAAGACTAGCAACCCTAAATTGAGATCAATATAAAACCTGGTAATGGTCCTTTGAGCTGACTAACCTAGGTGGAAGCGTCTCTCGAGGGCTAGCAACCCTGAAGTTGGATCGATCTAAAACTCGGTAGTACTCCTTTGAGCTGACTATCCTAGGTAGGATAGGCGAAGCGCTCCTAGAGCTGGCTAAGACCCTAAACTAAATGAGAAGAAGAGAAGCACCCAATGAGTTCACTAAGCAAATTTGATGAAGAGAAACGCCCCATGGGCTCGTTAAGAGAAAGCTAATGAGGAGAAGTGCCCAATGGGCTCGCTAGGAGAAAAGTGAAAGAGAAGCACCCCATAGGCTTGTTTTGAGAATTAGTGAAAGAAAGCACCCAACGGGCTCACTAAAGATCTTATATGGAGTTGATGATGGAGGGGTTGAAAGATGGCTAGCAGCCTAGAAAGATAAGACGACGCCCTAAAGGCTAATGAGATCCTTAAAATGAAAGACAAGATAACGCCCTAAAGGCTAGCTGAATCCCTAAGAAGAAATGAAGAGGAGTTAGTGCTCTAAGAGCTTGCTAATACCTTAGAAAGATGGGACAATGCCCTAAAGGCTTACCGGAGCCCTAAAAAGAATAAGAAAGGTTAGTGCTCTAAGAGCTTACTTGAACCCTAAGAGAAGGACGGGACAGTACCCTAAAGGCTGGCTGGAACCCTGAAAAGAACAAGAGAGAGATCAGCACTCTAAAGGCTAGTTAGAGCCCTAAAAAGGAATAGAAAAGGGGATAGCGTTGTAAGAGCCGACTTGAACCCTAAGAGAAAGACGAGACAGCACCTAAAGGCTAACTGGGACCCTAAAAAGAATAAGAGAGGGATCAGCGCTCTAAGAGTTAGCTTAAACCCTAATAGAAGGAAGGACAGGATAGCACCCTAAAGGCTGGCTAGAACCCCAAAAAGAATAAGAGAGGGATCAGTGCTCTAAAGGCTTGTTAGAGCCCTAAAAAGAATAGAAAAGGGGATAGTGTTCTAAGGGCCGACTTGAACCTTAAGAAAAAGACAAGATAGCACCTTAAAGGCTAGCTTGAACCCTGAAAAGAATAAGAGAGGGATTAGTGCTCTAAGAGCTAGCTTGAACCCTAAGAAAAGGACAGAACAGCACCCTAAAAGCTGGCTGGAACCCTTAAAAGAATAAGAGAGGGATCAATGCTCTAAGAGCTAGCTTAAACCTTAAGAGAAAGACGGGATAGTGCCCTAAATGCTAGCTAGAACCTTAAAAAGAAGAAGGGTCAGCACTCTAAGAGTTAGCTAACACCCTAGAAAGAAGGGACAACGCCCTAAAGGCTAACTAAAACCCTAAAAGGAAGAAGAAGGGTTAGTGCTCTAATAGCTAGCTAACACTCTAGAAAGACAGGACAATACCCTAAAGGCTAGCTAAAACCTTAAAAAGAAAAAAAAAGAAAGGATAGCGCTTTAAGAGCTAGCTAATACCCTAGAAAGAAAGGACAGCGCCCTAAAGGTTGGCTGGAACCCTAAAAAGAGGGTTCAGCACTCTAAGAGCTGGCTTAAACCTTGAGAGAAAGACAGGACAACACCCTAAAGGCTGGCTAAAACCTTGAAAAGAATAAGAGAAGGATCAGCGCTCTAAGAGCTGGCTTGAACCCTAAGAGAAAGATGAATGAATGAAGAACTAAAGTAAGGCAAGCAACTAGTTTCAAAAGACTCTTTGATTTGGAAGAGTATTTATAAAGAGATTTGTTGAAAAACCATTTGTGAACAAGGGAACGAGTAAGGATAGGCCCTTTGATTTGAAAAAAAGAGTTTGAAGAATGTTTAAAAACCATAACTAAAGAATGACGACCTTGGAAAGGAACCAAATGACATGGATTAAAAGCTTGGCTATTCAAGCCAACATGGATTTGGACCAAAATTTTGTGACAAGCCTTTACTTTCTCTCTCTTCTTTTTTTTTTTCTAAAGTTTTGCCAACAAGTATAAATCCTTATTAAGGAACAATCTTATAACCACACCTATCTTTGGTAATCATGTGGAATTTCTTAATGCCCCTAACCCTAGGGCTTCTCTTAAGGTGTTTGCGATTTCAAGACATTCCTTTCTTAGGGAGAAGGTAACTCAGAATTAGTTTAGTCAAAGAGGTCTTCCTTGCTAGCTCTCAGTCTAGATTACACTTTTGACCACAGTTCCAAAAATTATAGTCCATGTTGTAAGTGATACTCCTTGATCAATCCATAAGGTCTTTTTCAATTTAACTATATGAATTTAAGCTTTTGGTCTAAGGATTTCAAAAAGGATTAATGAAAAGGCTTATTTTGACAAAATTGCTTTTATTAATCCCGAGTGTACAAATCAAGAACCTTAGGGTAAATTAGGAGTATGCTTGCCCTAGTTTAAAAAAAAAAATTTATTAAAGATAAATTATCTTTTAAGATCTAAAGAGCTTTTACATGTGTAAGGGTGGTATTGTAGGTAGGGAGGCCTTATGTGATTCAGTATAGGTAAGAGTGGCTTCAAAGTGTTAGTATGGATATGGAAATTTAGATTTGCAGGCTTAAGAGTGTGATTTAAGGCCTTGTTTTTTTGAAGGCTATTTAGGCATTGATTTCCAGCCCTTTGATTTGGTTTGATTGCACTTGCTAGGATGTGAAATATTTCTTGGGGCTTTTTGTCCTACACTTTCGAGCCTAATTCTTTAGCCTCTTTTCTTCTTCTTCTTCTATGTTTTTAATTGCTTTGCCCCACCATCTCTTACTATTGTCTCTTTTCTTTTGGCCCCAAGAGTAATTATTTCCATTGTTGATTTTTTTCTTTTTAAATGATTCAAGGCCCTAATTCCCTAGATTTTAAGTGTATGGGCTTGAGGTGGTTGAAAAAGGAAATTGGCTCTTCTTCATTTCAAAGAAAAATAATTTATTAGAAATAAAAGCTATTTTTGAATTAATGTCACTTAAACAAGTATAAACCAATCTTATCCTTACCTTCTGATCAATGATCCTAACCTCTGAATTACCCCATTGTAAGGTGGTTTTTGATAGGATTTGAATTTAAAAATTCTCCAAGTAGGTCCAACGAGGTGAACAACAGATGACTGTTTTAGGATTTAGAAGTTAATGCCTAACTTCAATTTAATCTAATTATCACATTCAAAGTGAACCTCCTTTAAGGAATCAGTTCAAAGTATTCTTACCATTATGTCGCTCAACTCTCAAAGTGTTTCAGGTTGGTGTATAGGATATAGCT
This sequence comes from Lumnitzera littorea, assembly GCA_024138015.1. NCBI lineage: Eukaryota > Viridiplantae > Streptophyta > Magnoliopsida > Myrtales > Combretaceae > Lumnitzera > Lumnitzera littorea. Next base: position 61,147,070 of record JAMXBB010000010.1, read on the forward strand.
TGTCTCTTATCATCCTAAACTTTCAAAAAGTGAGTTACCGATTTCTTAAGGTGGAGTCCGTTTTTTATTTTCCTAGGATTAGGTTTTGCCCCCTAGTTTCTCAAATCATGCCCCAGTATTTGACTTTGTGTTTTGGCTTGGTTCATGATTGAGCTTAGCTTTCTAAATAGATTAGGGGTTTTAGCTTGGTTACTTTTAGTGGTTGAGGATTGTGCTCAAGTTGGCTACCTTGATGGGCTGTAGTTCATGTTTGGATTGGCTGGTTGGCCTAATGGCTTATGTCTAGTTAAGCTAGTGTTTAGGTTGAATGCTTAGCTAAGTGGTTTGTGTTTGGGTAGGTTACCTAAATAAGCCTAAGGTTTGTGTTAGCCAAGTAGCTTGTGTTTGGATTAGATGGTGATAAAGGTCTAGGTCTAATGTGGGTTGAAAGCAAAATGTTTGGGTTGGCTACTTAAGTGAGCTAAAGGGCTCGTGTTTGTTTAATGGGCCAAAGGGCTCATATTTAGGGTTGAATGGGCCAAAGGACTTGTGTTTTGCTTAAATGGGCCAAATGGCTCATATTTGGCTTCCATAATAGGTTAAGGGACCTCATATGGCTTAAAAACCAAGTATTTAGGTTAGTTACTTGAGTGGGCTAGAGGCCTGAGCTTATGCTGGTTCTTTAAGCCCATAAGCATTTATAGCCATTAACAACTTTTATTTTCATTTTCTTATTGTTTTTTTCAATTTTTTTTTTTTTTGGCAAGAGAAAGGTAAAGTTTATTTTCAAAAAATAATTTATAAATAAGGATGGTGGTTTTTTTTGTTTTTTTTTTTTCGAGTTTTTATTTACAAGTCTATGGATTTTATTTAAATGAGATTGAATAGTGGTTAAATGGAAGACTATTTACAAAGACAGGAAAAAAATAAAGAACAACGAACCAAAGAGGGCTTTATTATTTTTGAAAAAGGAAAATGAGAATACAAAAAACAAAGGTAGAGAACATAGTATTTACTCTGGAACTTTATTATAGGTTCTTTAAACCTAAATTAGAAAGACCCTACATTAAGTCTTATATACGAGTCTTAAGGTCCTCTATCATCTCATAAGTATCCCCAATGACCTATGCCAAAAGGGACCTTAAGGCCCAGTTGTGAGCTTCAAAACACTCAAGCTTTTCTTTTAGATAGGCAATTTCATCTCTCAACACTTGCTCATGAAACCTAGAGACGTCCAGTAGCCTATTACTCAACTAATCATTTGCTTGGTTATTTGTCATCCTAAGTCTACACATTTTATAGATAAGGATCAGTCATCAATGCAATGATAGAAAAACAAAACATGGAAATATGCAAATGCTAGGGTCATTTGGGTTAATATATTACTCCTTAAGTTGTAACCCTACTGTAAATTTCAAAACTTGTTCGCAAAAACTCTTGAATGATTAGTAGGTTTACAATCTTTTAAGGGTAGTATATTAACTCAGGTTTAAAAGAAAGTATATGCAATTAGGGTGGGTTCTAAAAGGTCCTTAAACTCTATGACCTCACTTATTTTTAGAAAACACTTTCATTGGTCACATGAGCTTAAGTGAGGTGGCCTAATTGATCCCGAATGATAATTGCCCCACTATGCCCAGAACTTACACAGTGGCCCCCCTCCTAAGGTCCTAAGACGGCCTGGGTCTAATCGCATCTACCCTGCATCTTTGATGCAACAAATGAACCCCTCATGCCCCGGTGTATGCTATTTACAAAATAAATATGCTAATTAAAACAAATATATACATGAAGCCAACAACAAATAAACAAATCAATATATAAAGAAATAAATAAATAAAAAAATAAGTAAATAAAACGGGTAATTTGAAAAACAATTTTAATTTTGAAATGTTTTTTAAGTGGTTGGCCCTCATGACGGTCCCCAATGGAGTCGCCAAGCTATCAAACCTGGTTTTTTACCCTTCTAGTTCTTTTTATAAAATTAAGTCTTCTTTAAACTGACTAGTATTAAACCTTACTCGTTTAATACTGATCCTCAACTAGGATTTAGAGAAAACTATCTTTTCAACTTGAAAAGATTTAGAGTTGCCACTCGATCGGAGTCAACACTTAATCGGAGTCGAGAAAAAGGGTTAAGTTATAACCAATTGAGTGGGTTAATAATAATTTAGCTACTAGTCTATCGATTAAAAAAAACCTATTTTATAAATACGGCTTTTTGAAAATCAGAGATTTGGATTTGGGGGCTAATTTATTAAGCCCTAAACAGGTACCACTTTTTAACTTTTTGAATTTAACTTCGCTTTTCAAATATATCCTTTTTAATTTCTTAAAAAAAATAATTATGATACATGCAACTAAATTGATTAATTTACATTGATATCTAAAAATGGAAAAAAAAAACTTCCATATTTTAAGTTAACCCGTGCTTGCATACAGGTCCTTACGTATCTACTATTCGGGATCAAACTTCCGTAGTTAGTTTTCCAAAAACATAGCAAGTTGACTTATTTTTAACTTTGGAAAAACTGTTGGGTTTACATTTTTATCTATTTTGATTTTATTTGAGAAAATTTCCTATGGGTCTTAAGTTGGTTTATTTTAAAAAACCTAAAGTTCTCTAATTTGGAAAGGATTCGTTTTATTTTTATTTATTTTTTTGAAAAAAAAACAAGTTTTTCTAGTTAAATGTTTTTCTTTATTATATACTTTTTATTTTTGTATTGTTATATTTTTTATTATTTTTATTGTTTTTATTACTTATCTTTTTTTTTTTTGTTAAAATGTAAAAATAACTAAAAAATAAAAACAAAATAAAATACTTCCTCTTCTTCTTCTTTTTTCCTTTTTCTTTTTCTTTTTTTTTTTATTTTTTGGTTCTTCTTCTTTTCTCTTTTTCCTTCTTCTTTTTTCTTTTATTTCACAACAAACTATAAGAAATGAAATGAAATAAAATAAATAATAAAAACAAAAACAAAAACAGCAACAATTATTAAATTGGGAAATGGCCGGACCAAGAAAGGGGGATTTGGATCGAGTAAGCAGCGTGAATCGGATCCTCAGGATTGGTCTGGACTGAATCAAAGTCGGGTCGGGTCGAAGCTCCACGAATTGAGTCCAATAGGTTACGAGTCACGAACTGTAGAAGAAATTGAAGGTAATCAAAGGGGTGTTTTTGGGTTGATTTCAAAGGGAAAATTCGATTTTTGTGTGGTTTGTATTGGGTTTAAGGGGTGTAGGGACGATGCCACCACATTTGGTAGTCGTTTGGCGGTTGTTAGCTCAAATGCCGATGGTGGTTCTTACTAAAGGGGTTGAAGTGTAGCTATGACAATGTGTTCAGATGGCTGCCAAGGGTAGTTTGCTGTTTGGGCATAGGTTAAGTGGCACCGGTAAGTTATGGGTCGAGAGAGTTCAGTGGTCATAAGTCGCGGCGGCTATGGCATTGGGTATGTGTAGTGTGCAATAACTAGAGTAAGGGTCAAAGGTATGTAGTGAGTAAGTCATGTGATGGAGCGAGGACCGAGAGGTGGTGGTGAGTGAAAGAGACGGTGGATAGTGAGGGAGTTAAGGAGAGAGAAGGTAGCAAAAGGGAGACGGATCGAGTGTTGGAGAGAGAGAGAGAGTTGCCAAAAGAGAAGGAAAAGGGAGAGAAAGTGCAGTGAGGAGAGAGGGAACGAGAGAGAGGTCCGAGACTAAGAGAGTATCGGGGAGGGGGGGTTCAAGGGATCCAAGCTGAGGGAGAGGAGTATATGAGTGTATTGTGGGTTTGGTGGTGATATAGGTATGGTGGTTGCTGATGGCGTACGTGTATGGGGTCTTGTGTTTAGGTTGAGAGAGAGAGGGAGTGGACCAATATTAGCTAAGAGGGAGAGAGAGTACGATAGAGAGAGAAGGAACGAAAGAGAGGGGTTGGAGAGGGAGATTGTGGATAAAGGGAGATGGGACAGAGAAAGTCAGCTTAGTGTGGGTCCCCCTTTTGCTGTCCATATGTATGTCTTTTAAAAACTAAAACCCCCTTTACTGTTTTCTTTTTTTTTTTTTTTCTTTCTTCTCCCTTTATGTTTGAGTATCCCTAGAGAGAGTCCCCCTCCTTTTCTTTTAAAATGAATTACCCCCCATCCGTGTTTGTATGATTTGGTAAAAAAGGGAAAGAATAAGGTAAGGGGAGAAATAAATGGGGGGAAAGAAAATTTGTTGCCATGACCAATCATGAAGCGCCACATGTCACATTTAGACACGTAGAACAATGATGGCCTGACATGTGGCAACGTAATGAGTTAAAAAAGAAAAGGACTAAAAGGCATTTCTCTATGCCTTTAGTGAGTTTCGAACCCTTAATCTCCAACTAAACCCAATTGCAATGTTCATATGTTTTACCGTTAAGCTGTTAGCCTATATCTTATCCATATATACAATTAAATTGGATATATAGACATAGTTAGCTTAAGCTAGATTTAAATCTAAACCCAAGTTCAGCAACCCAACTTATAAACCAAAATTAAAATTAAAAAACTACTCTAACAAAATGTTATTTTTTAAAATCTTTTTTTTTCAATTTTTTGTGACATTTCAAAATTTTTATGTACTTTTCCAAAATTTTCCATTTTTTGCATTTTTCTAAATTTCTTATATTTTGTGCTTTTTCTTATTTTCCTATTTTTTGTATTTTTCTAGAATTCCTATTTTTTTCTAAATTTTTTCATTTTGGGGGGTTTTCTTTAATTTCCTTTTTTTTTTTTGAAATTTTTCTAATTTAAGACCTTATAACCTAAACTGAAAAATGAAAGGAGGGCAAAAATTATTAGTCTATGCCTAAAAAAATCTAAAAATTTTGAAAATTCATTTTTGAAAAAAGGCTTCATAGTATTGTTCTACATCATCTAAGTAATCTATACAAAATTTTTGAGCTTAAAATTACACTCTTAAGGTTACTTAATTCTAATTCGAAATATGCATATCTTTATGAGATTTCTTAAAGACAGTATATTTTCACACGTAAATTTATCAAAGTAAAATATTTCCCTAAATCTACATATATAAAAACCTCAGAATAACAAATTTCATAATTTTCTAAATATATTTAATATTTTTATAGAATTAAACAAGATTAGGTTGTAAATCGAACTTGCTTATCCGATCGACTTCCGACCACTAGAGGTGGCTCCATGTGTGCGGGCCAGGCTAGGCGGTGGTGCTAGAGTGTAGTAGTAGTGGCAACGTTTCACTTCCAAGTGGCCGTGGGTTGTAGGTTTGATCTAAATGCCCTACTTGCATAAATTTTTTGTAAATTTTGTAATTAAGCTATAACCCTTATTCAATTCTCTATAATTTCCTAACACTCATAACTAACCAAATGAGCTTTTGAAAAAATTTGGGTATTTATAGCGCTAGCTAGATTATTTTTTTTCATTAATTTGTATTGACATTGGCCTTATCTTATCCTTTTCCACTTTCTATTTGTTTGATTTTGATTAGTTGATTTTGTTTCTTCCATTTCCAAGCTACCACAACCAATTCTAGACATTTTCTCATTTTTTATGATTTTTATTTAATTATTTATGAATTTTCTTTAATTACTTAGTATTATTTTAGCATATTTCTGGTATTTTAAGTAATTTCGTATATTTCTACCAAAATGTAAATTCATATATAGTACAAATAAATATTCCTAAATATTATTTATATTATTTCATAGTTTTTAGTGTACATATAATTTATTTCCATCTATTTTTTCAGTTATCAAAACTTGTTTTATTCATTTCCAATTAATAACGAAAAATATACATATAATTCAATATTATATTATTTAATTATTTATTTTTCTAAATCCAAACTTGCGAGATCACTTTAACTAATATTCCTAACTTCATCATAAAATTTGGGTTAGATCGAACAATTTGCTTGATCACTTTAAATTCTATGAATCAAACCTTAAGTAGTTGACTGTAAAGATTACACCTTAGCTTGACTAGCTCCCTCCTCAACTACTCACTTTCTCCACCATTACCCTACTCAATCGCTCAACCAACTTGCAATAAAAATAAGAACCAAATGGTCAACCACACTTAACTTCAATAAAACATAAGTATGACAACAATACTTTGAATCATACCTAGTTGAGAAGTCGGGCCCCTCGATTAAAAGCATGCTTACCAAGGTTAATGGTGTCCCCAAAACCCTTTAAAGCCCTCAACGAGCATTCGCTGAACATCTTGTCTAGCATCCACACGGCATGGGCCCTCTCTAACAACAAAGACCTTATCGTATACCATGATGCCCATCTCGGCTTCTAAATGCAATACTCCAGGGAATGCTCCCTCCCTACCATCCCCATCCCCATCATTGACTGAAGCCGATTGCATCCCCAACTCCTCCACTACATCCTTCATCGACTCTTCCACAGTGCCCCTATCCCTTGAGTAAGCACTACTATGATTGCAAACCAGTCCTCCCAACCCTCCCTCAATAAGAGTAACCTACTTGCACAATACCTACTCCAACATTACACCAGCACCAACCTCTTACATATCCCAATTAAATATCTTCTGCTTTTGTATATCTTCGGCATCTACCTTGCTCTCATGTTCCCCTCCCCTCAGCATCCCCATAGTATTTGCACCTTTAGTAACACTCAAAGCTGCTCTAGTTGGGATGCCTCTCGACCCTTCGACCATGACCTTCTTTGATTTAGCCTTCAACATAGTAGCCACAATTCTTCTATTCTTCTTCTTAAAGGGCGTAGTCTTTGAAGGAGCCTCTTCGATTGGATGCAAGCTCATCCCCCTCCTCGAGCCTCTTCCCCTTAAGTCGATGCCTCTCTTCGCAAGTACGCAACATCTACTTCTTAAAAGCATCATTGGATAATTCATATGCTACAAAGACAACAAAATAGTTTTAAGTAATAGAAGCAAAAATAAAACAACATACTTGATGAGGAGAGTAGCCTTGACCCCCCTATTAATGATTGGTGATGGTACATTCTTGGCTACCTCCCCAACTACACCTACAATCGTACCTGTTTCCTAAGCATGCAAAATCTTACCCTTCAAATAGCGCTCTACCATCCCTACAACATCAAACCCAAGGCCCTTCCACTAACCAATATCAAGGATTCACTCTTTAACCTCCTCGTCCTCCCTTTTCAAGTTGGTGATTAGCTTCAAACGGATCGGCTTCGTTTACCCCCATGGGAAATTCCAACACATACGGTGACTTTACGTAAAGAACTAGTGTCTCCATTCATCAATCTTGTTCTTTTACCCATAAAATAACTTTGTTGAAGAACTTTGGTTCAAGCAATACACCTAACCACCTAGGCTCCCATTCAAATGAAAGAAATAGCGAAACAATCGAGCAGTGAGCTTCCTTAAATGGAAGATGAAGATAGCCTAGAAGGCTATAGGTGTTTGCCAAGAATAAGGATGAAGTAAGCCTAGAGACACGTAGAAATATCTAAACACTTCTAATTGGAAGTTGATAAAGGGCAGTAGCATCCCCATCTCTATAGCCTTCTAGTATATATAGAACAGATGCCAATCGCTACCATAATCACATTCCCATGCATCCTCCTTAAGTACGAACACTTCCTATGCATTAACACTATGATACACCCCATCTTGAACCCTCTACCATTGATCCTTTTTATGCATATACTATGCTTTCATAGCAATACCCCAACCACAAGTAGTCAGCAACAAATACTCAATTACCTCTTCCATCTTGGGTAAATATTCACACCGAGACCTTACCTCAGCAAAGTCTCTTCATACCTCCCAAGTATAACTCCTCTCCATGCCACCGTCTTTGGCCACTACCGCCGTCTGTTGGGGGGAGTAAGGATAGGTCCATCACTCTTTGACTGATACTCACTAACGGCTTACCTACGAATTAGTTTGTCTTAGGTCTTTGTGGTTGGTTTGCCATCTTTGAAGGTTTGGAACAAGGAAAAAGGAGAAGGAATGAAAAACGTGAAATGGGGAGAGTGAAAGCTATCAAGGATTCTAGTAGAATGGTAGCAAAAGTGAAGAATGACTAGCTTCTTGGCCCTTATATTGGATAGCCAAACCATACAAAACATCGCTTTGCTTGAAAACATCTAGAGCTACTACATTTCGTGACCAAAGGATCAATAGTAGGAGATTTGTTTACTAGGTAAATCGCTACGAAGGCAGCACAACAGTCACATCAATCACCTCAACTATCGTCTTTAAATGATCGAGATAAGGATTCTTCGAACATGCATTATCGTGAGCTCTTAAAGAACCAAGAGCGCCTGGTTTTGTTTTTGAGCAGCCTATGGATGACCAAGACAAATAAAGGCAAAAGGAAAAAGACGAGAAGGGAGAAATAAGGAGCGAAAAATTCACACAAATATGCAAGAACTTCATTTTTATTAATTTGACAAATAGCTACAAGGCTAGGGGTCAACATACTAGCCTCGAGTATAAGTGACCAAAATAGAAAATATAATGTACATTAGGCGAGCCAGAACCCTATCCTATTCTACTATTCAACACTAGCCATTGAGCTCACAACTTCAACTCGACTTCAAAGAATGGTCTTCAAAACCCAGTTTGCATGCAATCCCAAGTTGGCATAAACTAAAGGCCCTAGTTTGAGCTAATTGGTTTGCAACTTCAACTCAACTCTCTGACAACCTTGATAAACCATGCCTAACTCGAACCATTTAGAGCAAATGACCATGGATTCGAGAGAATAGTGGTTGCTATGCCTCCTCTACCACCGTAGTCACCATGGAGAAAGGTCCCTTACACCTATCCTAGCCTACAGTGGCATAATCTTCCTTTGTTAAGCTCATGACATTACAATGGCCCTAAAAGGAAGTCCTTACACTTACAAGCAGCTAAGGATCACCCAACCTTTTGGAAGACTCAACCAAAAAGCACTGGGGAGCTCATGGAAGTCACCCAAGTACTCAAAGCTCATAAGGACAACCATTACGAGGTAGAGAACATACAGCTTCATATAGCCTACTATGTCCTCGAATCTTAGCAAGACTCCTTAGGAGTCCTCTAGCTGATGAAGGTTGAGGACCCTCAAGCGAGTTCCCCCTCTCAAGGCTAGAAACATACATTGGCATCAAGAATTACCTAAACATATGGTCTATGAACTTAGATAGTAATGCTATAACCACCCGATGATATGGTAAGGGTAACGAACCATTAACTAAGGGGGGATTAACCCTCATACATCCCTTGATCGGTGCTCAGAGCCTACCCTTTCTCATCGAGTGGCCCTTAACACCCTTCAATTAGTGCTTAGAAGGCTTGCTAGTAGAGTAAACCCCTAATTTAATCACTCTCCCGCTCAGAATGATCATTTCATATTCACTCATGTTCAGACTTTATGGAGGTAGAGGATTACTCTAAAGAGTTTGAATCAAGGCAAGGGCAATGAAAGCAAAATGGGGAAATGGTGCTCATAGACCCCTTTATATAGTAAAAGAGGTAAGAATCCGATTCATCCTTGTGCCAACTGCCATCACATCTAAGGGCTAGGTAGAGATGATGGCAAAAGGGCAGCATTAATGCCTATCATTACTCCACTACGTACCTTCCCATGCAATCAATGATGTATGCATACGAAACATCTTCCAAATCACAACACTATGCATAAAAAATGATGGGACATTAGAAAAGACCAAGCATGGAAAAGTCATTGCCAGGTTCATGTCACTAGTCACTTCTACAAGGTCACTCCAACTATCACATCTAGAGGGCCATCTCTTTGTGAGTACCTTTGGCACCATCACCCTCTCAGCTCCTTCCTTGCGAGCAACAAAGACTTTAGCCTTCCTAGGCTTGAAGCATCGAAACTAGGAGGGGGGTGTAGGCGAGTGCAAACGTTAACAGCTATTTCCTACCATATGGTCTTAGAAGGCCTAAGCCTACTAACATACTTGATTCAAATGCCCACCTTAGGTTGGTTAAGACTCCATTAACCTACTAAGGAATCCTACCCACTCATTTTGAAATAGCTTAGGCTTTATGTACTACTCAAGTTGGCCCGAAGCACCTAATGGCACTCCCTCTAGCAATGTTCAATCCCTTATTCTCGGTGCTAGAAGGAAAGGAGCCTACCTTCCCCTTTTGAGGAGCTACTATTGAGGAGCTTATGAGAACACGAGTTGAATACCTTCCTTGCTCTCCAAATGCATTCTCTGACCTAATTAAATACTAAATGATTGCTTGTCACATGACCTACTATTTAGCCACCAAATTAAGGTGGCCATTTGCCACTGATGAGATAGGCCCATCACGCAAACACTCATGTGCCAATAGAAGGGAAGTTGTCCCATCAATATTGGTAATGCCACCTCTTTTGGGTACACATCAACCATTCTCTTTCTACCACGTGTCCACGCAAGACATTCCCTCCAACTTATAAATATGAATAAGTTTCTCAAGTAAAAGGGATGGAAGATTATTGATTCTACTCCACATCAATACCTTAGCATTTAAATTTACTTACTCTCCTCACTAACTCGAGCATCGGAGGGCCCTCATTGGCCACGCCAAAAGGGGGCTTTTTACAGGTGCTTTGTGGTTCGTGACCAGCGAACCAGTGAGAGTTAACCTAAGAGACACCCTAATGATACCCACTATCACTACTTACCAACCTCTAAATTTCAACGCATAAACTCTTCTCTACTAATGTTAACAATTGGTTAGGTACTCTTACTCAAAAACTAATGACTATCGTACTTGTTATAAATAACCCCTCAATTATCTCTTTGACCTCTAAAATTCTCACTCCTTTACAATTCATGTCCCAACTAGTCTTTGTCACCTTTTCCCCCATTTCTTTGTGTTTTAACTCTTTCTCTATTACCTAGAAACTTTATTCAAAAGAAGATCAACTATAATAGCATTCGCTTTAGAGCTTTGATAATCTCTTTCCTTAGATTATTTTGAAAAACAATCTCTAACTCTTCAAAAAACGTATGGTTTTCTCAATTATATGAGTAACAAAGGTGCTTTTATACTCAAATTGCTTCACACTTGTCACATCATATGTAATAATAAACAGGTAAAATCTTAGCCTCGAAACAATGCTTCTCCTTTTTCCCAAATCTAATAATGGTGCTACAATCCTTCCAACAGCATACCAGGTTTGTCACTTCTTCTCGCATGACCTTTATATCAAAGGTCATAAACCCTACATTTTTAGTACATCTACATAAAAGAAGTACATGCTCTATAGTTTCATCCTCACCACATAAAATGTAGACTTCAACAAATACAATTCATTGCTTCACGAAATTAACCATGGTTAGATTAAAGTTATAAAAGGTCCTCTATAGAAAGTGTTTGATTTTAGGTAAGGTCTTTAAATCCTAAGACTTTTTTCATACTTGGTCTGGGATATGAAATGAAGATTAAAGCTTTCTACTAATGGAATATATCTAACTGTTGATTCTATGGTATGCAGATTTAGTCATGCACACTTCACCTTTGTTAGTTAAACATCATAAATAATCTCTCTTGGTATTAAGACACAAAGTAGGTATGTAAATTTGGTCATGCACAATCCACTTTTGTCAAGTAACCATCGTAAACAATCTCTCCTAGTATTAGGACATAGAGTTATACTCCTAATCGCCTTTATCTCTTCCTCTATTAGATACTACTTAACTCACCACAATTCCAACATTTATCATCTTCGTCTATTAGACAAGATACTTCCATCCTTTTGATTTCTCCTAGTAAATTAGAATATAATCTTCTATTCTCTATAGTAGGATTCTAGTCGTCATCTATAATGTTTACTCTCTTCCTATCACTTATATGCCATACAACATTACAAAATAATTTTCTTTTCCATCTAAGATGCTAGCCAAGTTAAGAGTCTCAACATCCTCTTCTTTAATCCTTAAAATCCATATCTAGGAAATATAATCCATTAGGACTTTAACCAATATTACATTCGGATTCTTCTCTAATCTTGATGCCTTTTTTGTAAGAAGTACTAGGTTAAAGTGAGTCAAATCTTTGAAACTCATGCCTCTCTTTACCTTATTTAAGTTAATTTCTTCCAACTAATCCAGTGAACATTCTCCTCCTCTCTCATCTACCTCTGTTAGGAATTAGCAATTAGTTTATTCAATTCTCTACACCACTACAAAGGGAATTTGAAGTATCCTATAGAATAAGTTAAAGTAGCTATAGCTCAGCCTTGATTAGGATTTCTCCGCATCAACAATTTGTGCTTCCACCCTTTGAAACTTCTTAAATGTCCATATTTTATAAAGCCCAAAGCTTCATGTTTAGATTTGCCTGATATAATTGATAATCCTAAAAAATTTCCAGATTGGAATTAATTGAAATATTGAATACTCTAGTCATATGCTCCATTACTTCCCTAGGCATGTTAGCAGGACTAAAGATTAGACTTGATTTCCTAAAATTAACTACTTATCTAGATGCTAAGTAATAATATGAGATAGCTCTTTTTAACTTCAACACTTCCATTATGTTTACTAGAATGAAAAAAGGTTAGTCATCTGCAAAAAGTAAGTGTGTTATTATTAGGCAATGTTTTTCATTTTAATACCCTTTAAAACTCCTTTATCCTTTAGCTTGTTAAGACCAATAGACACATCTTGTACAACAAGAATATATAAAGAGGTAAAGTGGTAGTGGATCTCCTTACTTAAAGTGTCTCTCAAGAGTAGCTTAATTAATTCCATTTAAGTTGTTACTATAAGTGCAAATTTTGACACACTCCATTAGCCAGCTCATTAAACCTATCCAAAGCCCATTTTGAGCAAAACAACTTTAAGAGAATCTTATTCAATTCTATGGTATGATTTGTTTATATCAACTTTAATCACATAAAAGTGTCTTTCCCCCCTCTTTCTTGTTTCTTAAAAAATGGAAAACCTCGTGTTCTATCACTATATTATCTCATATCAGTTGACTTAAAAGAAGCACTTAGATTGTATAAACAAGACTCCATAGAGATGGTTCAAGATTATTTACTAGGATTTTTTAGATAATTTTATACAATACATTGCATAGGTTAATACAATACAATTAAGTAATAGTTCTTGACTTAGGGACTTTAGGGATCGAAATCAAATCAATTTGGTTTAAGTAGGAAGGAAGAGTACATGAATGGAAGAATGATTGAACAACTTTAATAATAGAATCCCCGATGATATCGTAGAAATGTTGATGAAATACACTAAGATAATTATCGAGCCTTAGAGGTTTGAGAGCACTCAACTAAAAAGTTGTTTTCTTCACTTCCTCTTCACTTATTGCTCCACAAAGCAAGTTGTTCATGTCATCTATCACCAATTTCTTTACCCATTAAAGATAATTTAACCAATTTATTATCCCACTTATTAAGAAGAGGGAGATAAAATACTTAATAGATTCCAATCTAATATCCTTCTCATCATACAAGCTCCTTCCATCTCTACTTTGAATAGCAATAATCTTATCTTTCTATATTTTAGTTAAAGTTAATTGGTTAGAAAAAGACATGTTTCTATCCCCATATTTCAATCAATTAACTTGAGATCTTTGGTGCCAAAACATCTCTTCCTATTCTAGAAAGTTATAAATCTCTCTAAGGAGCTTCTCCTCATCCTCTATGTCCTCTCTCTCCCTACCAATCTCTTTTCCTTATATTTAGCTAGTTTCTCCAAAATTCAGTCTATCTCCTTCTGGGAAAACTCTTCTACTCCAGTGCTGAATAGCTTTTCATCAATTAAGTAAATTCTTTTAAATAATATCAAAACTAGCTACGTTTGCATTACTCTCCCAGTTATCTTTAACTACTTTTGCACAACTATCCTCAACCATATAGTTGTTAAAATCATGATCTATTAATATGATTTTACAACTTTACAATTGTAAGAGGCTTTTTTAGGTTAAATTAAGTATAAAATTATTTTCATACAAAGCGTTTTAACCGAGTTTACATGCTAAGCTTAGTAGAAACTTACATGTTAACTAAGTTGACTAATTTTACATACTTCAATTAAATGTACTTAAAAATAAAATATATATATAGCTATGCTTCTACTTGCCAATCAACTATTAGGGCATTAACATCATCTTTCATATCCATATTCCAATTTTTTCCCAGTTTTTCTCTTTCTCTTCTAGTCCCTTGTTTGAGATCCATAGCATTCAACCAAGTTCAACTTCAATGACAAAAATTATAACGAAAACTGCATTCTTAAGTTTATACTATCAGTAGCTCAAAATGAGATGAAAACTTTTACTTCTCTTCAATTTATTGCCTTTTTAAACAAAATAATGAAAAAAAATAGTTTTGATTTTGCCTATTCTTATTCCATACATGTTAGATTATAAATTTAATTTATTTTTTATTGAAGATAACTTAATTTTTTTTCATTTATTTAATAATATATTTCAATTTTTTTATGATTACTCTAAGTATATCTACAGTTTTTAAAAGCTTTTTTATACAAGATAAAAGAACTTAAGTTTTTACCTTTCAATTTTGTGTTCCAATTCTGCAAACCCTCTAACAATTTTAAGATGAATCACAAGTTTGATAATCTCAATTAGCCACATGTTGTCAAACCTAATTTTTTTAAGCACTCTCTTATCTTGAAAATAAAGGTCAATTATGAGTAATACATGGTTAGTACGTACAATGGTTATATGGAGAATTTGGGTATTGGGAAAGTTTATATACCATCCATAGGAACCCAAAACTCTATCAAAATGTTCTTTCACTTACATACATACCATCTTGTCCCATGTTTGACCATGTGAATTTTGACCTTTAAATCTAAGGTCCTCGTGGTTTGCCCTAGATACAAATAAGCAAAAAACATTAAATTATTTGGTATTCCTCCTCCTACATCCACTTGTTTTATACTCATCAAGAATTTCATTAAACTCCACTGCATCAAGCTATGAGATCATAATAAGTTATGTAAAATTTTTCAGTATGTCCCAAAACCTTTGTTTCCCCCTAAAATATGTGAGAGGAATAGATCTAAGTAGTATGAATAACTACTCCATCAACCATTTTTATTGTTTTTAATATATTCTTTGTGATAAATATTCAGTAAATTGAAGATAATATCAAAATTATATATATTTCTAGTTAATTGTATTTGGCTAGAAATAGAAAACTATCCTTTGAGCCTCCTTTATTGTCTTTAATATACTCATTGTTATAAATATTTGGCAAATTAAAGATATTGTTGTGTGTGTATATATATATATATTTCTAATTAACTTGATAGATATGTTATGTATTTATTTTAGAATTTTCTTCAATCAACAAATGGGTTCTACTCTGAACATGGATATTAAATGGATTGAATTTTAGGTTTAGATATTCAAACACGTGAGTAAATGAATCAACCTTTTGGTTTAAGAATCTTAAACACCAAATTTATTTATGATCCAAATACATAATATGACGCTCTATAGATTACAAATTCTATTTACTACTTTCTAGAGTTTTATCTACATCTTAATTGAAATTTTAGTGTCTGAACAAGTTTATGGCATATGTCATATTTTTACCTCTCTTGTGATTTCATTTTTATTTTTGTTGTCTAATTCTGATGAATAAATGATGAAAAACTTAAAGTAGTGCACTCAATTGGATTTTTATTGCTATCCGGTCCTAGGTATCTCAATTTGGATGACAACGTGGCAGTAACGCTTATGTAGTTGGGAAATAAAGTACGTGAATGTAACAGGAATGTTTCTACCATTTAAGCTACTCTCATCTCATTCGATGTGATACGTAAATTTATTAATTTATAAAATAATTCACTACCGTTCATGAAGATTTCTACTGATGGATTCAACTGAAATATTTTCATAATTTTGTCAGTTTGTCTCGCACAAGATGCTTCATTTTCAGATATTTCTTCCTTGTACTTTTTTATATTTACCTTTTATTTAAATCATGAGTAAAATATCTGTCTGATTTTTTTGTCTTATGTTCTTATTTATCTTATTTTACATGAAATTAATATATTTTTTTCCTTTTTTTTATCAACTACATCATTTATAATTTTAAATAAATATAAGTCAAATCTGGTTTATCCTATCGCTAATAAGTCACAACGACTTTAACTTGAAAACTAAATCATACGTAACGTTACCACTATGGCATGTAATCACGTAAATTTTTATAAGCACTGTTGTGGGTGTGTGTTGGCTTATCTTAATTCACTTGGCTAATTATATTTGGTGATCGAGGCATCATTATTGTGTTGCTCCGATAAGCTGGATTATCCTTGACCTTCCCTTATGAGACACGTACACAAAGAACGAAGCATTTCGACGTGAGCTTAGAGAGAGGAGACTCTTGCTTCTCCTCGTTGAAAAACGAAAGCCAGAATTATGTTTTCATTTACAAATTGAATGGAATGATGAATTAATGTAATTAGAATTCTTAAGAAATATAATAAGGGTGTAATAACAATTACTTTATTTAGTTGGATTAATAAAAGACTTAAAAATAGACACGTAATAAATATTAATGATTAAAATATCTTTAATTTTTCTCAAGTATTTCTAAAGTAATAGATAATAGTAGTGGAAATCGACTGTGGTAGTGATGGTGGCGATGATTGATGATGGTGGCAGTGGCTAGGGTAGTGGCTTAGAGGGGGGTAGGGGTAGTTGCAGCGGCGGCAGTGGTAGTGGCAACGGCGATGGTAGTAGTAATGGTAGTAGAGTGATGGTGATGATAGCAATGTGATAGTAACGGTGTTGGTAGTGATTATGGTAGTAATAGTGGTGGTTAGTGGTGACGGTAATGGTTAGTGGTGACGGTAGGTGGAGATGGTTATAGCGGCGATGATGGCAACGATAGTAGTGGTGGTGGTGATGGTATTTAGTGGGGGTGGCGGTGGCGGTGGCGGTAGTAGTAGTAGTGGTCTGTATGGTGGTTATCGTTAAATTGATATGAGGTTATTTTTGGAAAAAAATGTAAAATTTTGTAAAGAATCGTAATTCTTTGGTCGAGTCAAGGAATCCCTATAACTTGATTTCACGTAAAAGGGATTCCTAAAAAATTGCAATTCAGAAACAAAAAACCAAGTGAACATTGTAATAAGGAATAAGGGAGGAATTAAATTTCAATTCCCCTTAAGTGAACGAGGCATTAATGATAGAAGTCCTCCTTAAGGCTACACTTCGTATGTGCGAGGAGTAAGAACACGTCTTTCGATCTCAACTAACTTTCCTATGCATATTGTGAATATGAAACACCATTGGCTGCATCTCAAATTCTCATCTTGTATGATCCATCCATCCACATATATGAATTTTCTTGTTCATCTCTCCTATTTCAAATAATAGAATTTTGCTTCAAGAGACGCACAAGAACATTTTGATCATAATTTGAAATATCCCTCTTTTATTTTGCCTTTTTTTTCCCATTTAAAGAAAAAAAGATTCAATTAGTATTACAAGTGGTGAATAAGTACTACTAGATGCATGATAATATGGATAATAATGTTTTTTAATGACCATCCATTATCACTACCACTACCATGTATTTGAACTTAAGTAATACTATTGATCATGTGGAAGACCAACTAAGAAATGAGGTCAGATTGGGCTGAGTTTGCCTCTTACTCCTCTATACCTATACAAAGCCCTTTATAAGCAAGGTCATAGGGGCTCTCTAACATTGAAGTTAGTAAGGAGAACTAAGAAAGAGGAAGGCAAGCACTAGAGACCAAGTGGGTCGTGCTCACCTTATGTGTGTGTGTTGCTTCTCTCCTCTCTGGTTAGAGGGAGGAGAAGGGGTTTAAGAGTAATAGAGAGAGAAAAGGACTTAGAAGAGCTAATTCCAATTGGAATGTCTTACTTGTTAGCGATTAAAACCTTTTATGCAATTTATCTGGACACGTAGCGATCAAGGGTTCATTTACACTGGTCACCAGTAAACAGCACACTTTGTGGTAGGTGACAAAGCTTCATTGCAAGCAACATGCCATGGTCGACCGAACCACCAAATTTGCAATTCAATGATCCAGTAGGGGCAAAGGTATTCGACGCGTTGACTGTACTACAGATGTCAAATGCTCATTAATAAGTTGCAGTAGATTGTAGCCGCTAAAGACAAAGATCAGGCTACGGCACTCATCGAGGGCTACCCGATGCTCAATGGAAGGAGTTGAGCCTCAGGCTTATCTTAGATGGTTGGTGGGCATTAGCTCATCAGTCAGGGACTAATATGTTTAATCATTCATCATTTTGCTTGATAAGTACGCAGCAACATAAGGAATCAAGTCACCTTAGCTTTACATTCTTCATTAACGCAGGCTTGCAGACTTGAGAGGGAGTAATGGTGCAACACATAGGACTATTGAGTGCTCGGGTACCCATTAGGTATGCCTTATGATAGGTTTTAATCATTAAGCCTTGGGCTAAGCAAGAATCAAGAATTAAGTATCAACACTTGTCTTCGCACTCTCATCTGCACTCAAAGCATGAGGAGACTAATCCAAGCAATGTAAGCAAACCAAGGCCTATCCCCCTATCTAAAGGATTGGTGATGTGTATGGACGCAACGGGTCTCGAACCAAGAATAGGTATTCAGGTTCAAGGGAGTATGCTAAACAGGGAGTGAGAAGGAGGTTTTCACAGTGAATGTGTATGGATATCATACACTAAGGCACAAACATAATCAAGGGTTTTGAGCTCAAAATAGAGTTTGATACGACTCACGAACACTAAATGTTGCTTGAGGTTTCAAATGAGAGGTTAGATGTAACTCGCCAACTAGCTCAAATGAAGAGTTCACCACAATCTTAAAAGCAAGATTAATAAGAACACGAGAGATCAAGGAGTAAAGCACACTCAATAATCTGAAAGCCAACCTAAAGGGCTCAAGAATGTCCTTACTTCTAGAAGGAATGTTCAAGTGTAAATTCTTTATTTGAATATTCTTCACTGTCCCTTGATAATTACAATTGTTGCTATTTATAACAAGTCTTAAAACCCTAGTAGCAAAACTATAAATAATATACAAGGCATTAAACTTTAAAGAATCGCCCATAATTGAAATAAGAAAAACATTTACAGGGTATATAAAATTGTGCATTTAACAAAGTGGTTGAAATGTAGTCATCTGAACTCTTTATAGGGGTCGGAGTCAAGCTAAGGCCGATTGGTAGTTGAATGCCCAAGCAGGGGTGGAATGTTTGGAAGCCTTATTGTGCTTGCCCAAGCTCCTAGTGAGGTTAGCCCACAGTTACTGTACTTATGGATTGCTTAACACTAGCTTTATCGAGCTATGTTGAGCTGTTCTTTGGCTTAAGGGCTTTAGTCGTTTGGTTTCTTATCGTCTCAATAGATGACAAGCTTGATGTTAGATGGTTCCTTTTCCTCCCTTCATGCTTCGATTATTAGTCCAGCTTCGGTAAAAGTAGGTTATCCTTTGCTTAGGACAAGTCGACTTCAACTTCTAGTTAGTCAATCTTGACTTCTAATAATTTGACCTTGGCAAAAGGGTTGTCGCGGGCTGATTCCTATCATCACCATGGGGTTGAAAAGGAGTCGTCCTCGACTTTAGGTTATGAGTATAGGCCTAAATGCCAAGCAAGCTCCTCTTCCCCTTTCTCTTTACCATGGGCGTCGGGCTATTCTAGATCTCCTCTACACTCATAAGGGTCAAGCAATAGCTTTTCCTATTCTTTCGAACCATGTAAGTGTTAAGGAAGCCATCGTAGATCACTCTCCAGTCATACTCCCAAGGTCAGCAAAGAATCAAATTTGCTGCATTCATAGGTATTACGTCAAAGTCAACCTCTTCCTCATATTATCCAACCTTGAATGTTATCCGAGCTCTCTTATGTACATGGACTATACCCTTATTATTAAACCACTTCAGTCCATATGGATGAGGATGTAGATAGGTCAGCAATTTCATCTTCTCTACTAGCTCGGTAGAAACAATATTAATGCAACTACCTCCATCAACTACTAGGGAATAGGTCTTCCCATTCACTAAACATTGGATTTGAAATAAGTTCTCCCTTTAATCTGACCCTTCTATCATGTTGGCTCATTTGCTCATCAAGGCCAAAGGTTCTCCCTCATCAAGGTAAATGTTTATTACTTCCTTACTCTCAAAGCTCTCATCACTGTGGCTCTCTACCTGAGCATCAGGTCCTTCACCCTTCAAAATCATTACCCTCTTGTTCAGGCATTGGGAGGCAATGTATCTGTAGCCTAAGCATTTAAAGCACTTAACTTCCCAAGCTTTAGTGCTCAGCACTCCCTCCTCTATTTTCTTAATGTCAATTTAGTCAAGTCGGCTCGACTCTCCTTTCTCCATCCTTTTCTCAGTTTTTTTCTTTTCATACCTCCTAGGCTCAAGGATGCCTTGTTGAGTTGGATGGTCAGCCTCTAATGCCTCTTACTCCCCTGACATTCTACTCTCAAGGCTAAGTTGATCAGTTCATCCAATGAATTGAATGGCTGGAGTTCGACTATGTCAGCAATGTCATCTCGGAGCCCACTCAGGAATCTAGCAATGGTATGGTCCTATGGTTTAGTAACCTTGCATCTCATCATCAAGGTCTCAAACTCCTACAAATACTCTTCAACAATATTTCAACCTTGTCTCATGTGCTAGAATGCTTAGAGCATCTCTTACTTGAAGTAAGTCGACACAAAGCGCTGATTCATCAATCGCTTCATAAGCCTCCAAGTTTTGATCAGCTTCTCTCCTTCAGTATCTCGCTTGGCAACTAATTTATCCCACCAAAGGCTTACATATTCAATAAAGGATAATGAAGCTAGCTTGACCTTTATTAGATCATCACATTCGTAGCACTAGAACAACTTCTAGACTTGGGGAACCTAGTTAAGGAACTCTTCAGGTCAGCTACTTCTAGTGAAGGTAGGCAGTTTAAGCTTAATATTATCAAGTCTTCGACCATGGCTCGGGCTTCATCCCTTGCATTTTGAGCTGGTCAGTTCACGTCCGATCGACTACTTCTGTTAGAGCTCTTCTCGGCCATATCCCTTCTCGACCTTAGTTCTCTTCTCCAGGCTTCTTGAATCACCTCGGAGTCAATGCTCCTATCATTACTTCTCCTCTAGTCGAGTTGGTTTTCTCTTCTCCTCAGCTCGGCAGCTCTTCTTGGCTGTTGTTCATCATTATCAAGCTCATTTAAACCACTTCGACTGGTGGTTGTATGTTCTCTTCTTTCACCTTGGCCTCTAACTAACCTAGTAAGCTCCTGGATAAAGTTAGTGAGATTCTGAATCTGATATTCCAAGTTATCAACACGTCATCTCAAGCTTGTACAAGGACTATCACCAATGTTGCTGACACTATCTTCCAAAAATCTTGTACAGTAGTTTCCAAAAAATTGAAGAAACACATTTTACAATAGAAACACTTTAGCAACCCAGAAACAACCACTACTAAACTTCTGCAGCTACCACTACTAACATGACTACTACAAACAGCATGCTAAACTACAGAACAATGATTAATAGAGATGTACAAACCACAAATCAAACTCTAAAGAATACTAACACGCGTGTCTCCCCAAAGCTCTAATACCAGTGAAGCTAATGCGTATGGACACAGCGGGTCTCGAACCAAGATTAGGTATTCAAGTTCAAGGGAGTTTGCAGAACAAGGAGTAAGAAGGGGGTTTTCACAGTAAATATGTATGGATATCATGCACCAAGGCATAAACATAATCAAGAGTTTTGAGGTTGAAATAAGGTTTAATACGACTAACGAACACTAAATGTTGCTCGAGGTTTCAAATGAGAGGTTAGATATAACTCACTAACTCATTCACTCACTCAAATGAAGAGTTCACCACAATCTTAAAGGCAAGATTGATAAGAACATGATAGATTAAGGAGTAAAGCACACTTAATAATCTGAAAAGCCAACCCAAAGGGCTCAAGAATATCCTTACTTCCAGAAGGAACGTTCAAGTGTAAATTCTCTATCTAAATATTCTTCACTATCCCTTGATAATTACAATTGTTGCTATTTACAACAAATCCTAAAACCCTAGTGGAAAAATGGTAAATAATATATAAGGCCTTAAACCTTAAAGAATGACCCACAATTGAAATAAGAAAAACATTTACAAGGTATATAAAACTGTACATTTAACAAAGTGGTCAAAATGCAATCATCTGAACTATTTGTAAGGATGGACCCGAGTAAGGCCCGATTGGCAATCGAATACTCGAGTAGGGGTGGGATTTTTTGAAGTCTTATTGTGCTTGCCCAAGCTCCTAGTGAGGTCGGCCCATACTTGCTACATTCGTGGATTGCTTAGCACTAGCTTTACTAAGCTATGCCAAGCTATTCTTTTGCTTAAGGGTTTCAGTCGTTTGGTTTCTTATCATCTCGGTAGATGACAAGCTTGATGCCGGATAGTTCCTTTTCCTCCCTTCGGTCATTAGTCCAACCTCAGTAAGAGTAGGTCATCCTCGAGTTAAGACAGGTCGACTTCGGCTTCTGGTTAGTTGATCTCAACTTCTAACAATTCAACCTCAGCAAGAGGATCATTGCAAGCTAATTCCTATCAATTGGTTTTGCTTCTTAGGTCATAGTAAACCAATTTCTTGCCCTTTGGGTCATTACTTTTGTTGACGTAATTGTTGCACTACACAATGTGCCATGATGGCTGTCAATAGGAAATGTAACATGCATTGATGGTCTCTTGAAGAATGGTTGTGGACGCAAAGTAACCTACTGTCGAGTTATGCATGGATTAGCGTGTAGGGATTAATTGAGGCCTTTAGCTAAAGGAGTGGGGTAAGTGGATGATTGGGGTATAATGCACGTTCTATCATAGGTTCATACTCTAAAAGTGAAGAAAACCATTCGCCTTCTTAGCTGTTTGGTATGATCTAACATGGATGAACACACAACGTCCAATATCACATAAACTAAGGCCCAAATCTCAAGACAATCCAAAAGATAAATGATAATAGAAGGTTAAGCAAGGTTCTCGTATATTAATGATGGATATGATGCACCAATGCCTCACATGAGCTCTGGTTGCACTTGATATGATACATAAGTGTGGTTGGAGGTCACTCGCCATTAGTCCACACTCAAGGGTATAGATAAGAGTAATTGAGAGTAAGTAAGGTATACTTAGCTCATGCAAGAAAAAAAATGTCTAAATGTTAGTTGTATTGACTCTTACAGCTATTACAATACATAAGTATTTTTATAACCTAATTAAGGTTAGTTAGTGTAAATTACAAAAAGATTCCTACTAGTAAAGGAAAATGAATAATTTATAAGGGTAATATCGTAAATAGGCAAAAAGAATATCCAGTGATACAAAAGGACAACGCAAATGTTTAGAAAAGACAGTTTATGTATTAGCTGTTCATTCTATGGTCCTAATAAAACTACTGGTTAGACAGAGTAAGTTCTAAATAGTTCAGATCGGAGTTAGTAGTGCAGCTTAGATATTTAAGACTAGAGAAAGGTTAGTTTAAGTGATAGCTTATTGTTTAGCTAACCTCGGGAGGTTAGTTCCAAAGAGCTGTCAGTTTGGTCTTCACATAGATCAAGTCAACAATATTCTGATTTGATACTTGGACAGGTGTGTTATATAGAGGTCGGCTCGGTATGTCAGCTAGTCGCCTTAGCATAATGTAGAGAATAAAGTAACCTGGCAAGTTGGACTAGGGAATGCATCACTCCTCAATGTTCACTTCACCCCGTCCAGCTCAATGAACCAACTAAGCAAATCTTTGAGCTTGAGAGCGTGTAATTGATCCATGGTCCCTATCATCCTCTCTTTGTTGTTTGAGATATGAGAACAAATCTGGTTCAGCTCCATGTTGCTTGTCTTCAAGAGTATACGGTTGGAGATTGGCAATGTTGAAGGAGTTCAAGACATTGTCCTACTTAGGTAGTTCAATCCTTAGGCATAGGATTGATCTTTTCAAGCACTTTGAAGAGTCTGTCAGCCTTGGGAGATAACTTGCTCTTACTCAAGTTAAGAAACAATCCCTCGTTGAAGAGGATCTAAACTAAATCATGTGGTTGAAATTCCCTTTTCTTCCATCCTCAACCTCCTCTCTCGAGCTTGGTAATAGCTTAGCTTAATTGTTCTATGACCTTTTAGTGCATAGCTTTAATGGCCTGAACTCTTAATGATAGGAATCAGACTATTAGGCCTTTAACCTGTAGTCGAGCTAAAGGACTAA
Source organism: Lumnitzera littorea (assembly GCA_024138015.1). NCBI lineage: Eukaryota > Viridiplantae > Streptophyta > Magnoliopsida > Myrtales > Combretaceae > Lumnitzera > Lumnitzera littorea. Next base: position 61,171,258 of record JAMXBB010000010.1, read on the forward strand.
AACAACTAACGTAGCAAATCCTCCTACTCCAGCCGACCTTTGCTGAGGTTGAGCTGCTCCTTACTACTAACTAACTCCATATGCCAAGCCAAATGATTGCACATCTCTCAAAAATCATCTATTGATTGGATGAAAGCTTTGCTAACAGCCCCCACCTTTCCATTTACTCCTGATTAGCATGTTCGATTTGACCACCCTAACTCGGCAACATTTATGTCGAGATAACGAGAGACACTACATATGTCCGTACCTACTCTTCTTTAACCAAGCCTACCGTTTGAAGCTCCTACTCAGCACCTCAGCTTAGTAGAAATCAAGTTGATCATATAAAATTTTCTTTTCTACCAAAGAGTCATTTACCCATGAAAAGCTACGTAGTCGAGCAACCATGTGCCAAAATCCTCCTTGTAGAATATTCGTTTTAGCTGTATTTTCTCATTGTACCCTTTATTACTCCTTGTACATTACTTTAGGATACTACCCTTTTTTTCTTTTCCATTTTTCAATAAGTTGCCTTAGTTTCTCAGGTATAAATATCCACTGTACATGTAACAGCATCATCTCTTATCATCACCAATATATTAAATATTTCCTTTTGTGAACAACTACTCTAGTTAGCTTGTTTGATTATTTCACTCTTATCCTAATCCTCAAGCAAGGCTAAGTAGTAAGTAACCTCACTAGACCAACTCATGCATCATATCAAGCTATACCGTGAGTCCTTGAAAGTTCCACTAGTGTGTCATATCCTTTGAAGCCATTTGTAGGTTTACTTATTTCTTTTCTTCTTTTGTTCTCTCACGCATTTCCGTTACTCATTTTAAGCTTTCGGTAAGCTTGGACCTATCCCTACGACCAACCTTGTTTGTTCTTGGCTCCGATTTCGAACAATAAGATGGCACACTATGTACCTTACTCTAAGACTTATGATGCTTTAGCTATTGCTTTTCTCTTTTTGTAGGAAATTGTTTAGTTATATGGTATGCCGAGAATATAGTCTCAAATAAAGATCCAAAGTTCTTGAGACATTTCTAGAGAACTTTGTAGTGATTATAGAACACTTCCTATCAACCCCCAGACCGATGGCTAAACAAAGGTAGTCAATCATATTTTAGGAGCATTGCTCTGAGCTGTTGTAAATAAGAACTTGGCTTATTAGGCCATTTGTTTGCCCATAGTAAAATTCGCTTACAACCGTACAGTACATAGCACCACCAAACAGACCCCTTTCAAAGTTGTCTATGGCTTAAATCCCGAGTTGCCCTTCTATCACACCTTGATACCTACCTCTAAGCAAGAAAACCTTAATACAAGAGCTTGGGTACAATCCCTACAACAAATCTACAACAAAGTTACTTGGTAAATTAACCAAGATGCCAAGAAAATGCAAGAAAGGGCTAAGGGAAGGATAATAAAGCAATTTCAACCTGTAGATCTAGTATGGCTACACTAGAGCAAGGAATGGTTTTTGAGCAAGAGGAGGAACAAGTTGTTCACACGGGCTAAAGGTCCCTTTAAAATCCTCCAAAAGGTCAACGATAATGCCTATAGACGGGAACTACTTGAAGTTATGGGGTTTCTAAAACTTTCAATATTGCTGACCTCAATCCCTATCATCCTGAAGGAATACTAAACAAGGACCAACTGGATTTGATCCTAAATCCAAATAAACCGAAGGGGAATGATAGAAATCAAACTATTGGGCTTTTAATTCTCAGTCAACCCAAAGGACTAGAAGGACTAATACGATAAATCCTCCTTCTCTAGCAAGCCCTTGTTGAGGCTGAGCTACTCTTTACTACCGACCAACTCTAAACACCGAGTCGAGTGACTACACATCTCTCAAAAATCATCTACCGACCGGATGAAAGCTTTGCTAATAACCTTACCTTTCCATTCACTCCTAATCAGCATGTTCGAATTAGCTACCCCAACTCAGCATCATTTGTACCAAGATAATGAAAGACACCACACATATCCATACTTATTCTTCTTAAACTAAGCCCACTGTCCAAAGCTCCTATTCGACACCCTTGCTTGATACCTCGGTTTGGCAGAAATTAAGCTAATCATACAGAATTATCTTTTCCACTAAAAGGTCATTCACCCAAAGCTAGCTACATGTCCAAGCAACCATGTGCCAAAATCCTCTGTGCAAAATATTCCTTTTAATTATATTTTTCTATTGTACCCTTTATTATTCCTTGTACATTACTTCTTTGAGATATTACCCATTTTTTTCTTTTTCATTTTGGGTAAGTTATTTTACAAACCATAACCAAGAACAAACAAAGTTAGTCACTAGATGGGTCCAAACTTGCAGAAAGCTCAGAAAAGGATTAATGGGGATAGTGCAAAAAGGGCAAAATGAAGAATGAAACAGTAAGCAAAACCCACAAATAGCTCCAAATGATATGACACACCAATGGAACTTCCAAGGACTCACGATACAATTCAGTATGACATATGAATTGGTCTGGTGAGGTTACTCACCACCTAACCTTACTTAAGGAAAAGGATAAAAGCGATGACGAGAGTAAACAAACAGTATTTATGTAAGGAAGAAAAAGTACTCAAAGAGTGTATTAAGAATGATCTGATATGATATCTATAGTTACAAGTACAAGGGTATTTATACCCATAAATTAGGGCAACTAGCCTAAAAATGAAAAGACAAAAAGGGCATTTCCTAAAGGAGTAATGTACAAGATACAAAAGGGTAAAAATGAATATACAAGAAAAACAATCATTGGTGCAACAATTTCTATACATGATATTATATACGTGGCGATGCAACATTGGCAAGGTCGTTAGAAGATACAAACAAAATGTACAAATAAATTGGCTTATGATATGGACTCGTAGATGAACACATGAACCCAATATTACGTATAACAAAAGGGGTGGGTCCAGGCCGTAAGATGGCATGAAAGGTAAATTATAGTCGAAGGTTGAGTAAAGGGTTCCTATGCACCAAGAAAGGATATGACGCACCAATGCCTCACATAAGCTTAGGTCACACTCGATATGACACACAAGTATGGCTAAAGGTCACTTACCACTAGTTCACGCTCAAAAGGGCTAGATAAGAATAGCTCAAGATTAAAAGGGACACTTAGCTCAAGAGACTGAAAAGTTCAGTATATTCTCTATATTATGATATGTCCTTAACTTTTACAATATGACAGTATTTATATCATCCCGTTAAGGCAAATCCTAAGTTACAGAAATTACAAAAGAATGGTCCTTATTTTGCTAAAAACAAAAGAGAATAATTTATAAAGAAAATATGAAATCGTGCAAAAGAAGGAATGCAGATGTCCTTTGTTAGAAAGGACAATACGGATGTTAGTAAAGAATAGTATGTGCACATTTTCACTGTGATTTTGACAATATTGTGGTTCAGGCAGGGGTGGACCTCAATTCAGGCCTGTTCAGCATTAAAAAGGGCTAGATAGTAGTTGGTTCAAGGACGGCTTACACTAGGGTTGGCTTCAAATGGTCAACTCCCGACAATTTTACTCGGCCTCGGCACAGTGGAGATGGCTACATTCAGACTTAGCGCTTAGACTATGGTTTACTAGAGGGTTCAGCTTGGCATGTTAGTTAATCACCTTGGCAACGTCTTAGATGGCATGAAGAGTAAAGTAGCTCGGCAGATTGGACTAGGGAAAGTACTGCTCCTCAGTGCTTAACTCACTTTAGACAGCTCAAAAGACCACTTGAGAGAGCCCTTGGGCTCGGGAGCGTGTAATCGGTCCTTGATCCCTATCAGCTTGTCTGAGCAGGGATGGCTTAGTCAGTCTGTACTCTCTCTCTCTCTCTTTAGGCCTCTCGATAAGGAAGATGCAAAGTAATTGGTTGGCTTGGCGATAAAGATTAATCATCAACTCGACATACTATAGAAAAATGGGCAGTCATACGACACAGCATGAAGGATGACTCGGTAAGGAAGTACTCGACCTCAGTAGGGGTTGGTTGGAACAAAAGGATTCATTGTGCAAACCCCTCTAATCCTCAGGCTCTACTACAGATCAAAGGTCCAATAGCCTGATTCCCATCAAGTTGCCCTAGTTTCTCGAGTATAAATACCCACTATACAGGTAGTTGCATCAGCTCTTATCATCACCAATATACTGAATATTTCCTTTTATGAACTGTTGCTCTCGTTAGCTTGTTTGCTTATTTCACTCTTATTCTAACCCTTAAGCAAGGTTAGGTGGCAAGTAACCTCACTAAACTAACTCGTACATTATATCGAGCTGTTCCGTAAGTCCTCAAAAGTTCTTCTGATGTGTCATATCCTTTAGAGTTATTCGTGAGTTTGCTTATTTCTTTTCTTCTTCCATTCTCTCATGCATTTCCATTACTCATTTCAAGCTTAGATCCACCTCTATGCCGGACCTTGTCTATTCGTGGCTTCGGTTCTACATAACTTTCTACAGCTGGCTAGTCATCATCTGGGCTTAGAAGGGGTGTTTGGTCCATTGGGAGCTTAAGGTTGAACTCATAGGCAACCTCAAATGGAGACATGTTTATTACATTGTAGGTGATCCTATTATAGGTGAATTCTATGATCGATAGGAACAAATCCCAATCTACCATCGGCAACCCGTAGTAAAGTTTCCACTATTTTATTAACAACCTTAGTCTGTCCGTTCATTTGTGGATGACAAGACGTGTTATACAATAGTTTAGTTCCCAAACATCTCCACAATGTTCTCTACAAGTGGTGCATGAACTCTAGGTCTCGATCTAAAATAATGGTTCAAGGCAATCCATGAAGCTCGACTACTTCCTGTAAAAAAAAGAAAAGAAATAGCCAAAGTGTAGCTAATTTTTGTATAAGGCACGAAATGTGCCATCTTACTAAATTGATCCACAACTACTATGATAGAGTCCTTCCCTTAGGACATCCTTAGCAATCCTAACATAAAGTCTATAAACCCCTAAATTTTTCGACCTAACATCTAAAGTAGACTTAAGTATGTTAGATGTTTCTAAGAGTTGACAAGACTAGTGAAAGTAAAAACCCTAAAATAACTAATCAATCGCATATAAAATTTTTATACCCTAAACATCTGTAAACACTAAAGATTTCATTTGAAAGTAATAAAAACCCTAAAACTATAACTTTAAGGATATAATAGCACTAATTCATCATAATTTACCCTATAGCACTAATTCATCATAATTTACCCTAAAACCCTAATTATACCAAATCATTGGTAAACGAATAAAGATAACTTTCAATTATTCATAAATACATATGATACTAAAGTAATTCTTTAGAAACTAAGATATTACATCATAAATCACATTCATCTTCTAAGTATATAAATAGGTTAGTATTATATAGAGTTAAGAGTTTAGTTGATGCTTATGTTACATGTAGTAAGTATTAATACCCTAAATGAAACTTTTCATGGTGTTACATTAAGTGGCTTACCAAATGATGTATATAAGATATAAATACCTAAAGGAAGATCTCATTACCTATTTTTACTAATCAATTCACTAAACTTCTTATTTCCTTTCATTTCCTTAATTTTCTTCCTAATTTTTCTTAATCACTTCATTATGTACACTTAGATTACATATAATTATGAAATATTGACCAAGTCTAATGTTGACCAAGTGAAAAGTTGACCAAGTCAACATAATGAAAAATCAACATATGTGTCCTTATCAACTAGAATCTTCTCTTCCTTTCTATTGATTTCTTTTCTTTTCTTTTGGATTTTTTTCCCTTTTCCCTTCTTGTTGCCATCCACTCTTGTCCCCCTCCCAAACCCCACTTTTCTTCATTATAAAACACAAAATCACTTTTCTTCTTCCCATTCCAAACCGTCACTCCCTTGTCCCCCTTTCTCTTAAACTTTTCAAATCTACTTCCATATTTCAACAACTTTTTATACACTAGATAAATTAATACCTCTCTTACATATTACAAGGAGCAAAAGATATGCTGTTATGTACTTTTCCATCTTATTTAGTAGTTAGTTGTGTAAATTAGGTTAGTGTAGAAAGTTGGTATAATATGTGCATATGTATTGTTGGAAGTGGAAGCTCCATATCCATGTATAGAAGTGTAGGATAACTTTAGATAATTAGAAGAAGAACACATGTACATATACCTAAGTATGTGTATATAAGAGTATGCTTGATAAATACATGTATAAAGAGCTTTGTACATAAGTATCCATTATGTACATAACCTAAAATGAGGCATATACTAACTATACATACATATACCATGCTAAATACACCCTTAAAGTATAAAAATATGGAATTTGTGAAGCTTTCTTATGAGGGAACTTTAGGAATACGAAAATACGTATAAAAATACATATGTCCCCATATGTGTATATGGGTATACGTACTAGTATAAGTACATAAGTATACGTACTAGTATGTTAGAAGTATAAGTATATATATATAACATATGTATAAAGTGTATGAATACATAAGGATAATAATGGATAATGATGTAAGCAATGACATAATTAAATAATGATGTAAGCAATGACATAATTAAATAATGATGTAAGCAATGATGTAATTAAATGATAACATAAGCCATGGCATAAGCCGTGACATAAGCCTCTAAAATAATAAACCACAAGATCATTAAAGTGTAAGAATTAATAGCTAATGAAACTACTAACTACTAAAATAAAACATAAAACTAGCCAATAGGAATAATAAGCTTCAATTGTTATAATTTCAATAAATTTAGTCTATATTGTAAAAAACGAGTTTTAACGTCCAAAACGAACATCAACATATGAATGTACATCCAAAAACAATGGAAAATGACTATAAATTCGTAAATATCAGAAATATAATGAAAAAGTTACATACGATTAGTGATAAAGTTTAATTGGATTAAAATTAATGGTAATCTAAGTAGAATTAGGTAAATAAATATCTAGAATTACTAGTTAATTCAATTGCTTACTATCGTTATTATATCATAATGATCAGGTGATCCCAACGTAGGCAAAGATCTCCCAATTGATTACTACAACTAAAGCGAGTTATCATGGCCGAGTGAGTATTTATCCTATGATTCTATGCTTGTATGTGATTATAGATAGTGGACTTAACTAATATTGTTAATTGATTGTTGTGTGAGGGTTGGGAAATGCTTATGTATGTTATTATGTGTTGAGTTATGAATTTACCTTAAGAACAAATAATACTTCGTTGTTACATGATAGTATAGATAATAATTGTGTGTACTATTGGATGGTCACATCATAACTGGACTTAACTATACTTGACTCATAAGAAGAAACCGGTACATGCATCAACATGCATTGAATAGACATAATTCTGGTTGTCACGTCACACCGAGGTAGAGAGAGGCCATTCGGGGGTTGTTATTATAAATTTATTGGTTCTGTATGGTACACTCATATACAATAACCTTACCTTAGCCTACGAGAATACTAGGCGTTAAAGGTGCCAACTATCTAGCTAAGGGTTGAGTCTAGAGACCTCCGTTTAGGGGTGAGTGTAGACTATGGGGGCCCACTCACGATTATACTAGAACTTGGTTTATGTGAAAATAAAAGACTTGTTTGATTTAAGTACAAAACGTAGAGTTCCATAGTAAAATAAGTTATAGTATGATACTTGGATCAAATTGGTACCGTGTATACTCCAACCCTGACTTCGGAGAGCATTAAATCTGAGTAACGTATATGGACTAGTTAACTATACGTATTATTTGGCATTCTATTTATAACTTACTTGTAGTGTAACTGAGAGTTTTGCTCACTAAGCTTAAGCTTAAGCTTAGGCTTACACCCTCTTAGACTTTTGCTGTAAGATAGTTTATTCATTGAGGATGGCCAAGGGATGCCACAAGTTAGCTTGCGGACTTGGGCAAGAGCAAGCCATCCAATGTGTTGAGAAAACTGATTATGTAGACTTTTACATATGTACTTTTGTTTTGGCAATAATATAGACTTAGATGTACTAAATTACTGCTTACTGTAAACCTTGTAGTTTAAATTTTATATAAATATGTTTGTGTGATGATATCATATGGATTTGTATTTTCTTAGGAAGCTAGTAGTTGTAGAGCCTTGTATATTGTGTGAAGACTTCATAATTAGAAGGGTAACTAATCAGGAGTTCTTCATACAATATACAGCGTCTACTACGACTAGACAGTCCTAAGTTCATGACAAAGTCCATACTGAACTCGAACCAAGGTTTGGTAGAGATTGGCAAGGGTAAATAATGCCCTTGCTCAACTCAACTCTTCGCTTTTCTATAGTAGCACACCTTTCCAACACAGATTGGACATCTTTCATCATTCTTAGCCAAAAGAATCTTGAGGATGATACCTCATGAGTGCAGTATGGCCAAAGTATCCTGACAATCCTGCTCTATGCGCCTTGCATGTTAACAATTCTCTCATGTAGCAGGTCGGGATACATAATCTCCTCTTCCTAAACAAGTGTCCATCCACCTTGTAATAGTTATCAAATGTCCATCCTTCCTCACACCTAGCATAGATGGAACTAAAATGTAGATCATCTACATATAAATCTTTTATAATTGAAAAACCAAGTAGCTTGGTTGATAAATGTGTGAAACCATACACTTATCTAAAGGATTTCTTTAACAATTATATGTAATTCAATAGATTTTTGAGCAAAAGTGTATGAATTTTCGTTAAAATCACATATAATTACTCAACACAAGTGTGATTCATATTTTTGTGTTTTGATGCTCAAAAGTAGCATATATTTAAAGAATTTAAGCTCTTCGTGTTTGATCTTGTAGGTCTCAGAGCTACCATGTAATGGTAACACTAATTCAAGAAGTCAGAAATGAAGAAAAAAGTAAAAGAAGGAAACATGGAGTTCAAACTATTAGCATGATGGTACCAACTACCATCATGACAGTATACTTGACTCCTAAAGCAAAAACGCATCGTTTCATTAAAAGAAAAGAAGAGAAGTACGCGATACGTATCTACCGTCATGCTGGTACCCTTACTAACCGTTATGTCAATGACCTGATATAAAAACCTCTTCTTCTTCATTTTCTACAAATTTTGCTTTGTAATTTCTTGGGTTTAAGGTTCTAGTTTCCCCTATTTATCTCTTCTTTAGGCTATCTTAGGTTACTTTTAGCATAGTTTTATGATTTCCATGGCGTTTTTTTTTGTATTTTCATAATCATAGCGTAAACTATTAGTGGATTTTAGCTCTTTTCAAGGTTAAGGTTTGTGGATTTCCATTGCATCTATAGAGATTGTTAGAAAAATCTTGAGGAACTCTATTGTTAAGGTTGAGGAGCTCGGTTTTGTAATGTTTCTCATACTTTTTCCATGTTTAATGCAATGTTTATTTTCATGTTTATGTGTATCATGTGTTGATTGTTTATTCTCCATGAATGCAATAAATAGAGCTTATTATGCTTATAGGTAGTGTATGATCATGATGATAGTATAAATTTGGAATTTTACTTAGTTTTATGGTGTAACTAGGTATAACTTGAGTGTCAAGTTAATGTCAACCTAAATAGTATTTCCCACACATTAAGCCTCCCTCCTTGTTATCCTAATAGGGTCTAGATACCGTAATAGAATTCAAAAACCCTAAATAAAACCTAGGGTTCCTAATTTAAATAGGTAATTCTTGAGAATTAGGACTTAAATCATTGTACTTGCCTAGAACTAAAAATTGATTAGAATGAGAAATCAATTCTAACTAGCTATTTGAGTAGTGATGGGACTTGAATAGCTAGCTGATAGTGTAGATAAGATATTGATAATATAATGCTTTTGCTACATAATAGAATTTATGAAATGAGAGTTAGATAAATTCTATGAGTGTGAGTAAAATTCATGTTTAGACTATCATAAATACTCCAATATCATGGCTACAGCAATCTCGATTGTTTACTCATTACTCATACATCTTTTATAAAGAAATCTACATCCCAATACTAAGTAATTGCTAAAATCTGCACTCAATTCCATTGTAGTTTTTACTTCTATTTAGATAACTTGCATATTCTTTCTTTTAAAATTGCTTAATCAATTGCCTAAATTAGAATAAAAATAGTAAAATCTAGTACTTAGTTATCTTTCTAAACTTTATTCTTTTCTTCACTGTAAGATATAACCTTGGTACTTACCATATACTATAAATTGACCGGTACGCTTGCCGCTAGTTTGTAGTTTCCACAAATATTTTTCAAAAGATTGCAAGCAAGTTCAATTTATTGTATAGTACTTCCACTATTTTTAAAGGGGGTAAATTTTATATTTGTGTGTAACATTGTGGAAGGGATCACAACACCACTAGTCTACAGCTCCATTAGGAGAGAATGTCATCTCGATTGGGCATTGGCCACTACATTACTCTTCCCATTCTTATACTTCACAACATAAGAAAATCCCTCCATGAACTTAACCCATTTGGCTTGTCTTCAAGACAACTTGGGTTAGCTCTTCAGATATCTCAAGGATTCATAATTAGTACAAATCACAAATTCCTTAAGTAGCAAATAGTGTTGTGGAATAGTTAAGGCTCGAATCAAGGAGTAAAACTCCTTATCATAAATATAATAGTTGAGTGTAGCTCCTCTAAGTTTTTCACTGAAGCAGGCAATAGGTCAACTTTCTTACATCAGCATGATACCTATGCCTAATCTAAATGCATCAGACTCTACTTTGAACGCTTTGTCAAAGCTTGTAGAGCTAAGATAGGGGTTGTAGTCAACTTTTCCTTTACCTCTTCAAAACTCCTCTACTCCTTCTTTCCCCATCTAAACTCGACATTCTTCTTCTATAGTTCAGTGAGTAGGGCCATGATTGATCTAGAATTCCTTATAAATCTATGATAGAATGATGCCAGGCTATGGAAACTTCTCACATCAGCTAGAGTGGTCGATACAAGCCATTCGGTGATCACTCTTATCTTCTCATCATGACTCATATTCCTTTACTACTTACAACAAACCCTAGGAAGATTACTTTAGGTTAGCAAAACTCACACTTCTTCAGATTGGCGTAAAGCCTTTCAGATTGGAGTTTTCCAAAAACTACTTGGAGATGCTCTTGGTAAGTCTCCGGATCAAGGCTATACACTAAGATGTCGTCGAAATAAACCACCACAAATTTCCCTATCGGTTCTCAGAGCACATGATTCATTATTCACATAAATGTGCTCAGCTCATTTGATTGTCCAAATGGCATCACAATCCATTCATACAATCCACGGCATGTTTTAAATGCGGTCTTCCACTGGTCAACCTTATACATTCGGATCTGATGGTATCCAAATTTAAGATCAATCTTAGAGAATACTCTTGCTCCATTTAACTCGTCTAGCATATCATCAAGCCTTTGTATGGGATACTTATACTTCATGGTGATGCGATTGATTGCTTAGCTATCTATACACATTCTCCATGACCCATCCTTCTTAGGTACCAACAAGGCTGACATAGCATAGGGGCTAATGGATTCTCATACATATCCTTTCTTTATCAGCTCATCTACCTACCTTTGCAACTCGGTAGCCTGTTCAAGGTTCAGCCTATAAGTAGCCTTATTTAGTAGTACGACTCCTAGCTATAAGTCAATTGCATGTTCGACACTTCAGATGGAAGGTAATCCATCCGGTAACTCACCTAGGAACAGATCAGCAAACTCATCCAATAAGATTTTCACCTCAGAAGGCACCATTCCCTCCTTGGATCTCATCTCCAATAACCTTCTAACTAGCAAATAGGTTAGCTCATTAAGTTCCATCTCTCTTTTCAACTCAGCTAGAGTCATCACTAAAGCCTCTTTCTTTAAGACTTGGCTCAATTGGGCTTGCATGATTTTTACTTACTCGATAGTCATAGGGCTCAACTACACTATCCTACCTTCATGCTCCAGGGAACATGTATTTCTCCTTCCATCATACATCATGATTCGGTCAAACATCCACCATTGTCTAAGTAAAATATGGGATGCACTCATGTGTAATACATCACAAAGCACTTTATCTCAATAGTTGCCAATACAAATCGATACAAACACTTGTTTGTTCACTTATGTAACTCCTTTTTCATTGAGCCAATGTAACTTATAATGTTTTAGGTAGGGCTGGTGGCAACTTTAATTGTTAAACCATGAAAGTAATGGCTACATTGGTGCAGCTCCCACTGTCAATAATCAAGGCACACAGTAACTTATTTACCTTACATCCAATATGGAAAAGATTCTCTCTCTATTCGTCCTCGAGCACAGGACTTACATTCATTGTCCTCCTCAATACTAGAGTAGCTAGCATAAAAATACCTTCCTCTCTATAAATGACTTCCTCCTCCTCAGATAGTTCAATCTACCCAGTCTCTTTCACGTCTTCCACTTCCTCATCAGTACTATTTACCTCAAATAGTCGGCGCTTCACCTCAAATCACCATAGTTCTTTTATTTAGATACTGAGTAGCCATGTGTTCAAATCCTTAACATTTGAAACGCTTAATCTCAATTGTCTTTCATCCTAAGCTCTAACCTTTCTCAAACTTCCTTAGGATCTCCTTCTCCTTTACTCGAGCATTTTGAGCAAGTCAGGTCTTAGCAACCTTGCTTAGTTCCGTCCACATAGATCTACTCAAAACAAATCAACTAATGCTAGGTCAGCTAATAGGGGGTTGAAACCTTCTTGTTCGATGCCTCTCGATTCTTTAGGCGGCTTAGATAGTGTCATCAAGTGACCCAATATCCATAGTTTCTAGAACATCTCCAATCTCATATTTCAATCTACTAATGAATCGAGATACAGTTTAGTCTTCGGGCTCAATGACTTCACATTAGACCATTAGCATCTAAAATTCCTTTACATATGCATCAACAGTTGATACTCCTTGCCTCAACTCTTGTAATCTTTTAAAAGCATCTTGCTAGTAGTAACTTGACACAAATCTCCTCCTATGACCCTCTTCATCCCATCTTACCTCCTAACTTCACACTCTTCCTCTCTTCTTTGGGTGGCTTGCATGTTCTTCCACCATAGGATGGCATAACTAATAAACTTCAACACAATAAGTCTAACCTTTGCATTATCTAGTACTTCATGGCACTCAAATTGCTTCTCAATCTTATCTACCCAATCCAGGTAGTCCTCAACATCTCCACTCTTAGAAAAACTTGGAATGCACATCCCCAACCCTTTAACTCTAGGGGTTCAAACATTCATTTCTTCTAATTCATAGTACTCCTCCGCTTTATCATCTCTTTCCTCTTCGTCATCTCTTTCCTCTTCGATTTCATTAAGTGCTAGCCTATGCTTATCAACCTTACCCACTCCTTCAATTCGAGGTAGTCAAACTGGGGCATTAACTCAGCCAAGCTGATCATTGCCTCTCGTCCTCTATATGGGCCATTGCTAGCTTGCAGCCTATCTTCATTTATGACAGTTATCAAACTAGCTACCAAGTCGATGAGTCTACCTAGTCGGTCACCCATTGACTAAGGTATGAAGCTTCCTTGTTAGCCTTGGCCATTCTAAGCACCATTCTCTTAGTTACCTAAAGTTCCTTGAACACTTGAATTAGACATTGTTGGCTACCTCATGAGATTGATGGTTGAAATACCACTCAATGTTCTTTCCATGAATAATAATAGTAGAACAATAACTAATGCTCCCACTTCTATGTCAACTACACATGATGAATAAGCAATCACTTATACTCTATTTTTACATACAACAAATAGGGGAAAAATGAGCATAGAATTTCTCCAACACTTTTCACCTACCAAACTCCTATGTTAACAACAGAACTTCTGGCAAACAAAAATAGTAATAAATCACTCAAAGAACAAAGTAATAGAAATCAGTTTTAGACATAGCCAATCTCTGATACCAAGATGATACTGTCTGACATGGATGAACATACGGCGTCCAGTATTGTACAAACTGAGGGGATGGATCCAAACCTCAAAATGGTCCAAAGGATAAATGATAGTCAAAGGTTGAACAAGGGTCCTCATGCACCAATGGTGGATATGATGCACCAGTACCTCACACAAGCTTTGTTCGCACTTGATATGACGCATCTATACGGCTGGAGGTCACTCGCAACTAATCTACACTCAATGGCATAAATAAGAGTAGTCAAGAGTAAGCAAGATACGCTTAACTCATGCAAGAAGCAAAATGCCTGAATGTTGATTGTATTGACTATTATAGCTATTACAATACCCAAGTATTTATTTGACCTAATTAAGGTAAGTTCTAGGTTAGTGTAAATTACAAAAAGATTCCTACTAGTAAAGGAAAAGGAATAATTTACAAGGGTAATGTTGTAAATAGGCAAAAAGAATATCCGGTAATAGAAAAAGACAATATGGATGTTAAGAAAAGATAATACGCGTATCAATTGTTCATTCTATGGTCCCAATGATATTGCTGGCTAAGAAAAGTAAGTTTTGAACTAGTTAGATTATCGTTGGCAGTTTGGTAGCTCAGATATTCAGGACTGGGGAAGGGTTGGTTTAGGCAGTAGTTCACTGTCAAGTTGGCCTTAGGAGGTCGGCTCTGAAGAGTTGTCAACTTAGTCTTCACACAGATCAGGTTGGCAGTATTATGGTTTGATACTTAGATAAGTATGTTGTAAAGAGGTCAACTTAGCACATTGACTGGTCACCTTAGCAACTTCCTAAATAATGTAGAGAGCAAAGTAACCTAGCAAGTCAGACTAAGGAATGCACATCTCCTCAGCATTCAACTCACTTTGTACAATTTGACAAACCATTTAAACAAGTCCCCGAGCTTTGGAGCATGTAATTGGTCCATGATCCCTATCATTAACTATGTAAAGGGTGGCATAAGGCTTTACTTTTCACTTATCTTGCTCACTTAGGGAAAACTCTGCTAAAATTTTGTCTTACAAGCCAAATACAACTTCCTCTTTATTTGTTTCTAACTTCTTATGATGGCTAGTCAAAGCATAATCGATAGTTGAGGTGAGTTGTCTCACCCTTCTATATTGAGAGAGGTAGATGAAGGCTGCGAGAACTCATCTTAAATAAGGGGTGGTAGCCTTACCCCCCTTAAAGAGGTAGCAACGATTGTAGAGGATGAGGCAATATACTCTCTTGGGAAGAGAGGAAGGAGTGTACACGAGGGAGCCGACGTAACATGTACCTACCAGACTCTAAGAAGTGTCACGTACCAGCTTAGCACAGAATGCACCATCACAAAGGAATACCCATTGAAAACTTAACTCAATTTGCGCATTCATCAAAAGACAACTTTGTTTACATGATAAAGGAGTTGCTATATCGAAGTTTAATTGAATATTCTGTTACAACTTATGTATACAGCATAATATTTGAATCAAAACGTGAACTAGCTTTTCTTTTGTCATCTTCACAATAGTAGGATTCCCAACTTAGTATAGGTTCCATACAAAAGTCGCCAACTCTAACTCATGCTTTCAATATACATCCCCCTTTAGTATTGAGCCCTTCATGATGATTTTAACCTAAGGATAAAACATTTTATCCTCTTAGCTACTAAAGCTGAGTGAGAGTAAATAACAAAAAATACAATATAGGAAATATCACAATTGAAACATTTCACTTAATTCCAATAGGTTCAACTTCACACATACATTAGCCCAACTAGGCGTTTATTACTAGCAATGTAGTGTGTTATACTTATGTACATAGCATACATCGGTATCGATATCCTATGCCCTCCAATATCTACATTTCATTAGTTAACATAGCCAAGCATCTGGATACAACATATAGGAACCTATGACAACATGGAGTTCCCTGGGAGTAGGACCCCCACCAAATTGGACCACACATTGTAGTCTACCAATATCAAAAAGGGCAACAAGGAGCCACCTGAGAGTAGGACCCCAACTTTGTTTTACAAAATTAGATTACACATTATAGTTTACCAACCGAGACTATCAAAATAATCAAGATGTTCAAGCAATGAGAATCTATATGCTTCCAAAAATTGAGTTCATAAAACCATGCTTTTTCCATGATCACTTAGAAGCCTTATTTTGAAAATTTTGACCTGTAGATCCCTTTTTATGCCATGCCATGATATATAATAACAACTCAAATATATCATTTAGTACAACAAGTCTTTAAGTTTTGTTCAACCTAGTTATCTGATTTTAGTTTTTAAACTCTCCCTAACAAAATTCTAGTATCTTACTTAGGGTTCACTTTAGGTAAACACCTAGAAGATTGAGTTAATAATCCCTTAACTTATTACACCTATGAAAATATGACATAGTCTTCAAATCAATTACTAGTCGAATTCAAACTCTTATAAGCTTTCATTATCTCATTTTTAAACTTCATTTAACTATGTCTTACTCATTCCTTATCCAATTTTAGTAAACTTTATATCGTCATGATTGTTATTTCAAGTACTACTAATTTATCTTGAGAAACAAGTCTATCAATATTGTCAAAGTCCAAAAATACCCTTTCTCACTACCAACTCGACCGTATATTATCGTAACTTTGTAATTGACTCGAATAAGCTTTGATTCTAAACTAAAAGTCAAAAAAATCTCACTTTCCAAACTTTTACTACAACCCTTAGTATACCCTAAAGTGTTCATTTTACATGGATTTGACAAATATTTTAATAATACTAATTACTATATTATATATTAAGCTAATGTATAGGTTTTTATTAGGAAAATACATAATAAATAGTATACAAGCCTAATTAATTTCACAAAAAAAATCATATGGTCTTTCAAAAATATGTAGTTTAATTATTAACCATGAATTATACTAAACTAGCTATTATCTATTTTTACGAAAATAGTGATTTTAGCTCAAAATTAGTAAAAATTAAGCAAATAAGTGAATTTAATCACAAGATAAAAATCAAGTTTTCCAAGCATCATTATGAACTTCATAAATCATAATACATAGGGTTCATAGTTTGATTTTGTCAAAAAGTAATTAATTTGACAAAATAGCAAAATTGCCAATTTTATCCAAAATAATTACAATAAATAGTAAACATGATTATTTTAAAAAAGTCCTATTACTATAATTAAATAGACATATTAAGTGTATTATGCACAAAAATTGAGGTTGAAATAATATCAACTAATATTTCTAAAAATTATTTCAATTTTCCCCCAAACAGGGCATTTTCTTAAGAACCTTATATTTTCACCAATTACTTAATTAAAATAAAATTACTATATTAATCTACACTTAAAATAACCTTAGAAAATAAAGATTCATAATTAAATAACATAATTTGATATTTTTAGAAAATTAGACAAGTTATAGGTGGAAAATTGGTTCACCTAAACTAGCTGCCTCCGACCACTACTGAACCATTGCACTTTATCAAAAAGATTCCTTTAGCCACCCTCTATTAAAGCCAAAGTCTCACTAAGTAGGATAGAGATAGAGACAGAAGTATGCATTCAGCATATTACAAACAAGGTTTTCAACCAATTTAGTTAGATGTAATGCATATACAAGTAAATGCCATCACACAATATTATCGGATTCATCGTAAGATTAGAGAACTTGCACTTACTTTAATTCTAGTTGAGGATCTTGACGCTATGCACTCACGAATCAAAACCAAATCGAGGCTTGTGCAATGGAGAACACCCTCCTCCCATGACCATCATCGAACCATGGTCCCTACCCTTACCACGATTTTCTCACCTATCACTTAGTTCAACTAAGGATAAAGAAAAACCATTTCAGCTATCCTCATTGAAAGGAGTCTATATTTAGCCCAAGAATCCTAACTGTTACCCCTATTAAGTTACAATACATGTCAGGTTAGATATTAAGTCAAGTTTAAGTTAATTCATATCTAGGGTGATCAACCAAGCTCAAACAATACGAGCGTAATAATATGCTCAAAACAACCATACATAGAGCCCAGCTCTCATCATAGCAAATCGAATCTCAAACATAAGCACTGCATATGCATAACTAGCTAACTACAATTACAAGCAAGTACATACCAAAATCTCTAGATATTCTAAAAAAAATCTTAAAATGCTATTAAGCATTAATCCCACTTACTTGACTTCTTAGCCTATCGTTCCCAAAAGTCTTCAATGAGATTATGAATCTAGCCTATTTGATACAAAATAGAGTAGAAATTAAAATACATTACTTAGATGAAACCTACCTAGTATACTAGACTTGCCCCCTTTGATTTAACCAAATATAGTCATAGATATTTATTATATAACATCATCGTAATTTAACTTTACATGTAGAATTTATATAACATTGGTTTCTAATATTAGTTAAATAGTTTCTACCTTTTCAAAACAATTTTTTTTTTTAAAAACTTGCATTTCTTACTAAAAGTTATATATATATATATATATATATATATATTACAAAAGCAATAATGTTAAATTTGTAAGAATACAAAGTTCACTTTTTTAATAGTTTCCACGAAGGATTATTTCTAAATATTCACTCATTTTTTAGAATCAATGCTAATACTATGCAAGTCCTATAGCTATCAATATTCTAAGTTTAAAATTCGAAAATAATAAAATAGTATGCGTTAAATACTCTATTTAGAAAAATAATGAGATTACGAGTATATCTTTGCTATAACTATTAAATATCAATTAAATGACAACATTTATAATTATAGAAACAAGGATACCTGGAAATAGTAGACACTAAAAAAATTAAATCTTCAATTTTTCTTCTTTTTTCTTTCCTCTCCTTCTTGTCTTCTCTCTCCCTCTCCTTCTGTCTTTCTCTCTTTCCCTCTTCCTCACTCTCGAATTCTCTCATCCCCTCTCCATTTCCATTTTGCCATTAATTAAACCAACAAATGGCTTTATGCCATTTTCACTACCATAGCAAATGGTAGTGATATGATTATTTATTTATTTATTTAGTTATATTATATTTTATATTTTATTTAATATTTATCTTAAATTTTAGAATATTCAAAGAATATTCCTTTTTTTTTTACTACCATTACTAAAAAAATAATAATTTATAGTTACAATTTTCTTCTCCCACATGTTGTTATTTCAAGTAAATTTTAATGTAATTATCAGTAAAAATATTAGTAACATATAATGTATAGTTAAGTTTCATTAATTATTTGGAATTTATTTATACACATCTTATATATACTTTTACTCGTTAATATTGATTATTAAAATCACGTAGTTGATTTTAAAAGATTTATTATAAGCAATATTTAAAATAATAAAACCTTACGTTATAACGATTAGACCCGATAAACTTAATATTTCTAAGAAAATTATGTATAAATGAACTTAACTTGAAATATTAAAACTATACAGTTATTTGTTTTATTTAATTCTTTTTATTACCTAATCATGAGGGTTTAACTTAATTCCAAGAACGTTGTTATAAGTCATAATTTTTAAAATGTGTCCAAAGTACCAAACTTTTCAATTATTTCATTAGTAATTGCCTATCCCAATCTAGGTGAAACTCTAACATTTCAATACTTATACAGGGTTTTATTAATTTACGAATATGTATTTTATTATGGTAAATGAATATAAATTATTTTTATATATTATTTTGTATCACTAATAAAGATAGTATAGACTGTTTTATACCTTTAACCTGACTTATAAGTGTATATTTTTCTATAAAGAGTATAAACTATTGAAAAGCTAGAAAGTCGAGGTTGTGAAGTATTACAATATATATATATATATATATATTTAATACATATAATGCATATCATATGTAAATATATGTATATTATATATAATTCAACTTCATTTATTATTTTTATAAGTTAAATAACTTATCTCTAATATCTCACTATATCTAAAAGCTCGAATTTCAATAATTATCGGTTTTATTAATAAATTGACGTTTTTCTTAAATTAATCCTTCTATATAGCTTATTTTGAGAAATTAACTTTACCAAAATTACTTCGTCTAACTTTCCTAACCTTACTGTAAAATTTGAACTAAAATGGATGACATAACCCAACACCATAAATTTAAGGACTCGGATCCAAAGATTATCATATTGGCTTGAGACCTTGGGATATTACAAGGAGGTCAAGATTGGTGAGTTTTTGCAGACGACCTCTACGAACAAGCGTGCATGCTCTTGCATTCCATATGTTTTGAACAAGAAGAAGCTTAGATTAGTCCACTGGGTAGTAGAAGTAGTGCTTAGATGGTGAGTGGAGGAGCTACGAGAGGGGCAGCAAGCTTACAACATAGGGGATGCCCGATCTTTTACTATGCATGTGAAGTTGTTCAAGCTCATTTGCAGCTTCCTTTTTCTAAATTCCTAGTCGAGTTCTTTCAATATTTCAAGGTCATGTCGAGTAGTCTAAACACGAATGAATAGGTTCAATTGCTTGCTTTCAAGGTACTATACATTTGGTAGTTGCAGCAGCCAACTATGTAGCTTTCAACCATTTCTTTTTTGCAAGGAAGTTTCTCAAGGGATGGATTTACATCACTACTTGAGGCACAAGGTTGAGTATTATGGACAAGCCTCCTAATAAGATGGAGGGGTGAAAGGAATTCTTCTACCGTATTCATGCCTTGGAGCCCCTCAAATTTCATATAGAGTAGAGGTGCCCGATTAAGGATACAAGGTTGAAAGGCTTAGGGGAAGAGGACTTGATGGCTAGCATCAAGCTCTAAAATTTGGCGGGCTAGAAGAAACTCAAACCCTTGTAAATATGTGAAAAGTATGAAAGCGGAGTACCGTTGTTTGCAATAGAGAAAGGTACTTGTTTTGTTTGATGCCAGGGGGATGGGTAAAGGGGGGGCCGATGTGGTGGTTGGTTTATCTACTATGCTGTGTCGCCTTACCATTGAAGTGGAAGACATCAAGCTGCTTGTCCTTAGCATTGTAAGTTTTTTGTTATGGTTTTTGCTTGTTTTTCTAAGTAGTTCACTTGTTGTTTTGCAACTACGGAGTTAAAATCTAATAAGCTGATGGTAAAGATGCTAGCCATACAAAGTAGGTAGATGGAGAGTGCAGTAAGGCTTGAGAAGAGGAGGTATCTTGATAAGGAAAGGGAGGGGGNTATAATAACAACTCAAATATATCATTTAGTACAACAAGTCTTTAAGTTTTGTTCAACCTAGTTATCTGATTTTAGTTTTTAAACTCTCCCTAACAAAATTCTAGTATCTTACTTAGGGTTCACTTTAGGTAAACACCTAGAAGATTGAGTTAATAATCCCTTAACTTATTACACCTATGAAAATATGACATAGTCTTCAAATCAATTACTAGTCGAATTCAAACTCTTATAAGCTTTCATTATCTCATTTTTAAACTTCATTTAACTATGTCTTACTCATTCCTTATCCAATTTTAGTAAACTTTATATCGTCATGATTGTTATTTCAAGTACTACTAATTTATCTTGAGAAACAAGTCTATCAATATTGTCAAAGTCCAAAAATACCCTTTCTCACTACCAACTCGACCGTATATTATCGTAACTTTGTAATTGACTCGAATAAGCTTTGATTCTAAACTAAAAGTCAAAAAAATCTCACTTTCCAAACTTTTACTACAACCCTTAGTATACCCTAAAGTGTTCATTTTACATGGATTTGACAAATATTTTAATAATACTAATTACTATATTATATATTAAGCTAATGTATAGGTTTTTATTAGGAAAATACATAATAAATAGTATACAAGCCTAATTAATTTCACAAAAAAAATCATATGGTCTTTCAAAAATATGTAGTTTAATTATTAACCATGAATTATACTAAACTAGCTATTATCTATTTTTACGAAAATAGTGATTTTAGCTCAAAATTAGTAAAAATTAAGCAAATAAGTGAATTTAATCACAAGATAAAAATCAAGTTTTCCAAGCATCATTATGAACTTCATAAATCATAATACATAGGGTTCATAGTTTGATTTTGTCAAAAAGTAATTAATTTGACAAAATAGCAAAATTGCCAATTTTATCCAAAATAATTACAATAAATAGTAAACATGATTATTTTAAAAAAGTCCTATTACTATAATTAAATAGACATATTAAGTGTATTATGCACAAAAATTGAGGTTGAAATAATATCAACTAATATTTCTAAAAATTATTTCAATTTTCCCCCAAACAGGGCATTTTCTTAAGAACCTTATATTTTCACCAATTACTTAATTAAAATAAAATTACTATATTAATCTACACTTAAAATAACCTTAGAAAATAAAGATTCATAATTAAATAACATAATTTGATATTTTTAGAAAATTAGACAAGTTATAGGTGGAAAATTGGTTCACCTAAACTAGCTGCCTCCGACCACTACTGAACCATTGCACTTTATCAAAAAGATTCCTTTAGCCACCCTCTATTAAAGCCAAAGTCTCACTAAGTAGGATAGAGATAGAGACAGAAGTATGCATTCAGCATATTACAAACAAGGTTTTCAACCAATTTAGTTAGATGTAATGCATATACAAGTAAATGCCATCACACAATATTATCGGATTCATCGTAAGATTAGAGAACTTGCACTTACTTTAATTCTAGTTGAGGATCTTGACGCTATGCACTCACGAATCAAAACCAAATCGAGGCTTGTGCAATGGAGAACACCCTCCTCCCATGACCATCATCGAACCATGGTCCCTACCCTTACCACGATTTTCTCACCTATCACTTAGTTCAACTAAGGATAAAGAAAAACCATTTCAGCTATCCTCATTGAAAGGAGTCTATATTTAGCCCAAGAATCCTAACTGTTACCCCTATTAAGTTACAATACATGTCAGGTTAGATATTAAGTCAAGTTTAAGTTAATTCATATCTAGGGTGATCAACCAAGCTCAAACAATACGAGCGTAATAATATGCTCAAAACAACCATACATAGAGCCCAGCTCTCATCATAGCAAATCGAATCTCAAACATAAGCACTGCATATGCATAACTAGCTAACTACAATTACAAGCAAGTACATACCAAAATCTCTAGATATTCTAAAAAAAATCTTAAAATGCTATTAAGCATTAATCCCACTTACTTGACTTCTTAGCCTATCGTTCCCAAAAGTCTTCAATGAGATTATGAATCTAGCCTATTTGATACAAAATAGAGTAGAAATTAAAATACATTACTTAGATGAAACCTACCTAGTATACTAGACTTGCCCCCTTTGATTTAACCAAATATAGTCATAGATATTTATTATATAACATCATCGTAATTTAACTTTACATGTAGAATTTATATAACATTGGTTTCTAATATTAGTTAAATAGTTTCTACCTTTTCAAAACAATTTTTTTTTTTAAAAACTTGCATTTCTTACTAAAAGTTATATATATATATATATATATATATATATTACAAAAGCAATAATGTTAAATTTGTAAGAATACAAAGTTCACTTTTTTAATAGTTTCCACGAAGGATTATTTCTAAATATTCACTCATTTTTTAGAATCAATGCTAATACTATGCAAGTCCTATAGCTATCAATATTCTAAGTTTAAAATTCGAAAATAATAAAATAGTATGCGTTAAATACTCTATTTAGAAAAATAATGAGATTACGAGTATATCTTTGCTATAACTATTAAATATCAATTAAATGACAACATTTATAATTATAGAAACAAGGATACCTGGAAATAGTAGACACTAAAAAAATTAAATCTTCAATTTTTCTTCTTTTTTCTTTCCTCTCCTTCTTGTCTTCTCTCTCCCTCTCCTTCTGTCTTTCTCTCTTTCCCTCTTCCTCACTCTCGAATTCTCTCATCCCCTCTCCATTTCCATTTTGCCATTAATTAAACCAACAAATGGCTTTATGCCATTTTCACTACCATAGCAAATGGTAGTGATATGATTATTTATTTATTTATTTAGTTATATTATATTTTATATTTTATTTAATATTTATCTTAAATTTTAGAATATTCAAAGAATATTCCTTTTTTTTTTACTACCATTACTAAAAAAATAATAATTTATAGTTACAATTTTCTTCTCCCACATGTTGTTATTTCAAGTAAATTTTAATGTAATTATCAGTAAAAATATTAGTAACATATAATGTATAGTTAAGTTTCATTAATTATTTGGAATTTATTTATACACATCTTATATATACTTTTACTCGTTAATATTGATTATTAAAATCACGTAGTTGATTTTAAAAGATTTATTATAAGCAATATTTAAAATAATAAAACCTTACGTTATAACGATTAGACCCGATAAACTTAATATTTCTAAGAAAATTATGTATAAATGAACTTAACTTGAAATATTAAAACTATACAGTTATTTGTTTTATTTAATTCTTTTTATTACCTAATCATGAGGGTTTAACTTAATTCCAAGAACGTTGTTATAAGTCATAATTTTTAAAATGTGTCCAAAGTACCAAACTTTTCAATTATTTCATTAGTAATTGCCTATCCCAATCTAGGTGAAACTCTAACATTTCAATACTTATACAGGGTTTTATTAATTTACGAATATGTATTTTATTATGGTAAATGAATATAAATTATTTTTATATATTATTTTGTATCACTAATAAAGATAGTATAGACTGTTTTATACCTTTAACCTGACTTATAAGTGTATATTTTTCTATAAAGAGTATAAACTATTGAAAAGCTAGAAAGTCGAGGTTGTGAAGTATTACAATATATATATATATATATATATTTAATACATATAATGCATATCATATGTAAATATATGTATATTATATATAATTCAACTTCATTTATTATTTTTATAAGTTAAATAACTTATCTCTAATATCTCACTATATCTAAAAGCTCGAATTTCAATAATTATCGGTTTTATTAATAAATTGACGTTTTTCTTAAATTAATCCTTCTATATAGCTTATTTTGAGAAATTAACTTTACCAAAATTACTTCGTCTAACTTTCCTAACCTTACTGTAAAATTTGAACTAAAATGGATGACATAACCCAACACCATAAATTTAAGGACTCGGATCCAAAGATTATCATATTGGCTTGAGACCTTGGGATATTACAAGGAGGTCAAGATTGGTGAGTTTTTGCAGACGACCTCTACGAACAAGCGTGCATGCTCTTGCATTCCATATGTTTTGAACAAGAAGAAGCTTAGATTAGTCCACTGGGTAGTAGAAGTAGTGCTTAGATGGTGAGTGGAGGAGCTACGAGAGGGGCAGCAAGCTTACAACATAGGGGATGCCCGATCTTTTACTATGCATGTGAAGTTGTTCAAGCTCATTTGCAGCTTCCTTTTTCTAAATTCCTAGTCGAGTTCTTTCAATATTTCAAGGTCATGTCGAGTAGTCTAAACACGAATGAATAGGTTCAATTGCTTGCTTTCAAGGTACTATACATTTGGTAGTTGCAGCAGCCAACTATGTAGCTTTCAACCATTTCTTTTTTGCAAGGAAGTTTCTCAAGGGATGGATTTACATCACTACTTGAGGCACAAGGTTGAGTATTATGGACAAGCCTCCTAATAAGATGGAGGGGTGAAAGGAATTCTTCTACCGTATTCATGCCTTGGAGCCCCTCAAATTTCATATAGAGTAGAGGTGCCCGATTAAGGATACAAGGTTGAAAGGCTTAGGGGAAGAGGACTTGATGGCTAGCATCAAGCTCTAAAATTTGGCGGGCTAGAAGAAACTCAAACCCTTGTAAATATGTGAAAAGTATGAAAGCGGAGTACCGTTGTTTGCAATAGAGAAAGGTACTTGTTTTGTTTGATGCCAGGGGGATGGGTAAAGGGGGGGCCGATGTGGTGGTTGGTTTATCTACTATGCTGTGTCGCCTTACCATTGAAGTGGAAGACATCAAGCTGCTTGTCCTTAGCATTGTAAGTTTTTTGTTATGGTTTTTGCTTGTTTTTCTAAGTAGTTCACTTGTTGTTTTGCAACTACGGAGTTAAAATCTAATAAGCTGATGGTAAAGATGCTAGCCATACAAAGTAGGTAGATGGAGAGTGCAGTAAGGCTTGAGAAGAGGAGGTATCTTGATAAGGAAAGGGAGGGGGAGACCTTGCATCGTCCCTCAAAAAATTCGAAGAAGAAAGAGGGAAGGTACCATACATATCCTAAAGTTGTCCAACAAGCAAGGGACGATGTGCCAATATGAGTGCTATTGGGTGTTGCAATGGTAGCTTCAGGAACATCTAGTGGAAGGGCAGTTCTAGGAGCATCAGTTGGAGATGCTGTGGTCAAGCCAAGCCCCATGGTGGTAGGTGATCAAGTGGAAGTAAATCGAGCAAGCTCAGAGCAAACACTTAAGACTGCTGTCCCGGTAGCTATTAAGATTCCCAATGACGAGAATGCCGAACCTTTAGTTCGTTGGAGGAAGCAAGCGATTCCTTTGTAACCCGCGGATTGGCCCACTCAAAAGTTCAAGCAACTTCGAGCACAATTTAGGTAGCTAATTGCAAGTCACAACAAATTAAAGGCCTTAGTAGTGATGTTAAAGAGGTGCAACAAGCTAAGTTGCTCATGTACTTTTGTTGAGTTACTTACTTTCAACCAGATTACTATTTGTTGATTATCTTTGTAGTTATATGACTTACTGGACTTCATTTTAGCCTACAACCACTCAATTCTTTTGTCAAAGGGAGAGTAGGTGAGGACCGAGGTAGAAAGGCTACACAAGGTGCTAGAGGATAAGAAAAAGGTGTATAGTGACTTAGCTACTGTGCTCAAAGACCAAGAACACTAGTATAGGGAGGTACTCAATTATGTTGACTGACTAAATGATGAGTTGAGGAAATCTAAGGAGTCCAGCAAGACCATAGAGAGTAGGCTACGTACCAAACTAAAGTAGGGGAGAAGAATTGGAAAAGGTGTAAGCTAACTTCAGCATAAGGGAGGCTAATCTTTTAAGAGGTGTAGAGCTTTCTGATGAGGTCAAGCGCCAGATCTGTATCACTACTTTAGAGGAACCCCTAATTGAGAAGGCTGTCACGAAGGTCAATTATGCCATGGTTGTAGACACCTAATTTTTGCCCTTCCATAGTCTTAATTTTTATTTTTATTTTTTACAAAAAGGGTCCTAATTCAAAAAAGAGATAAAAATAACAAAAATTGACAAATAATGAAAATACCAAAAAAATAATAAAAGGGAAAATTATAAAAATTTCGTAGATTTTTAGGAAGTAATTTATATTAAGAATAATTAGTTTTAGTGTTAATTTTAGTTTTAGTTTAGTTGAAAATTTTAGTTTAGGGATTCAGATAGTTTAAATATAATTTAATGGTAATAAATATTAAGAAACAGGTCAATGGCCTAACGGATAAACAACGGAGTATTTGAGTGGATTTAGTTGGAGGTCACGGGTTCGAGTCTCAACAGGCACCTATGTCTTTATTTTTCTAACTTTACAGAAGCGAGACGAAAATCAGTTTCATATCTAATTAAATCATGTGAGTTTAGTTAAATTAGATTTGAATAAAATTTGAATCTAGTTTAATCAAATACAATAGATATGATAGGATTCGATTTGGGCTTTATAAAAGAAAAACAACAACGGGAATCCAAATGGGAACCCAAAGTCCAACGGCCTTAACTGCCAACAATCCGTAATCGAAACCGCAATCCACAAAGCCAAACGTTAATAATCTATTGCCTGACGTCCAAATCCGACAGCCTCAACAATCTAATTCCCTCACAATCCCAATCCACAAACTCTACGCCACAACACCATTCAATACCGAACCCGCATGCCACTGGCCGAATCCACAATCAGCACGCTCTAACTCGTATAGTAGCTTACGTAATCCCAGTCTACGGCAAACACAATCTGATAGAACCCTACTGGACCGAATGCCTGGATAACAACTGATAGCACCGATCGCTCCACATAATCCAAATCACAACTAAATTTCCAATCAACACGCCAACACATTCATGATCTGACCAGGCCCCTGACCGAACACGCCCCTGACAGAATGTGAACACGCCTCATTGCCGAACGCCACGCCAGATCGCCGAACACACCCCTGAACGCCAAGCTCTACGTGCTGTCAATTTCTTCACCTTCGCTGGACAATCGAATTCTGAATGACGTGCTATCAATTTCTTTACCTTCGCCTGACACTTGCTGGATAATCCCCCTGCCACGCAACAATCCCCAACCGACGATGCCCCTGATGCTATCCTAGTCCACGTCCCCATCGCATGTGCTGACCTCCTTCATGCCAATGCAATCCAATTGAAATTCTAATGTCTAATACAAGCTGTTGTACAGACCATTAGCTATCCACATTCCCATATAACAACACGCTGCATAGTTCGCGGTATTATACGTTCGGCTTCATGTCCACAACCAGTCTCCATCGCATGAATACGGGCAGTGATTGAGCCACAGCTTCACGATCAGCGCCAACACGACGACTAGTCCTAAACGTCAAGTTCGGTTTTTTTAGATTTTTATTATTATTACATTATACTCTATTAGTATTTTATCCTGTCTTTAGATATTTAGCATTGTATGTATATGTATGTGTGTGTATATGTTTTAGTATATGGCATTTCTTTTAACATTAGTTTTCTCTATTATATAGATTAGATAATGATTTACGTAAANAAAGGAGTGGAGATTCAGCCACTTAAAATTGAAATTGAAGAAAAGCCTACTTTTTGTTTAACAATGGAAAGTTCGGGTGACGAAAAGCCTTGGTATCATGATATCAAAATATTTTTACAACATGGTACGTACCCCAAAGGAGCAGAGAGGAAGGATAAAAAATTGATTAGAAGATTGGCGGCTCAGTACTTGATGAGTGATTCTACGTTGTACCGACGATTATTTGACGGTACGCTTTTACATTATGTAGATAGGAAAAAGGCAGAGATGCTAATGAAAGAAGTGCACAAGTGAGTATGTGGCCCCCACATGAATGGCTACATGTTTGCCAAGAAAATCATGAGGATGGGATATTATTGGTCAATTATAGAGGCGGATTGTATCGCACATGTTAGACGCTACCATTTGTGCCAGATCTATGCAAACAAGATAAATGCTCTACCTCAAGAGTTGCATACACTATCAGTACCATGGCCTTTTTCGATGTGGGGAATAGATATCATTGGCCTAATCACTCCAAAAGCATCGAATGGACACCGATTTATATTGGTAGCTATTGATTATTTCACTAAGTGGGTTAAAGCCTCATCCTACTCTAGTGTGATGAAGGGAGTAGTGGTTAAGTTCATCAGGAGGGACATATTGGCTCGGTATGGTACGCTAGAAAAAATTATCACTGACAACGGTACGAATCTGAATAATAAATTGATGTCCGAGTTATGCCGACACTTCAGGATCATTCATAGAAATTCTACTCCTTATCGGCCCTAGATGAATGGAGCCGTAGAAGCAGCTAATAAGAATATCAAAAGAATTATTGAGAAGATGGCCATTACGTATCGAGATTGGCATGATATGTTACCATTTGCACTCATGGCCTATCGAACTTCTATCAGAACATCAATAGGGGCAACCCCTTACTCGTTGGTATACGGAATGGAAGCTATACTGCAGGTGGAGGTTGAGATCCCATCTCTCAAAATATTGTCAGAAACTCAGTTTCTTCACCCTCGCTGGACAATCGAATTCTGAATGACGTGCTATCAATTTCTTTACCTTCGCCTGACACTCGCTGGACAATCCCCCTGCCACGCAACAATCCCCAACCGACGGTACCCCTGATGCTATCCTAGTCCACGTCCCCATCGCATGTGCTGACCTCCTTCATGCCAATGCAATCCAATTGAAATTCCAACGTCTAATACAAGCCGCTGTACAGACCATTAGATATCCACATTCCCATACAACAACACACTGCATAGTTCACGGTATTATACATTCGGCTTCACGTCCACAACCAGTCTCCATTACATGAACATGGGCGGTGATTGAGCCACAGCTTCACGATCAGCGCCAGCATGACGACTAGTCCTAAACGTTAAGTTCGGTTTTTTTAGATTTTTATTATTATTACATTATACTATATTAGTATTTTATCCTATCTTTAGATATTTAGCATTGTATGTATATGTATGTGTGTGTATATGTTTTAGTATATGACATTTCTTTTAACATTAGTTTTCTCTATTATATAGATTAGATAATGATTTACGTAAATGGTTATTTCATAATAGTTATATGAGTATAAATGTATATATGTATTACTTTAAGGGTCATTAAGATTGCTTTTTATTTATGCATATACACATTATTATATTTTCTTAGTTAACATAATATATAATATGACTTTAGGAGTTTTGGTATTAGTTCTTATGTAAAGCGCATTACATGGAATTATTTTATTTTGGTAGATAGTTATATATATTAGTTTAGTGGTTGTTAGAATTATTTATTTTTTAGATTTGGCTTTACTTAAGGTTTTATCACATGGAAGTTTTTTTTTTAAATAAAAATTAATAAAAGGCCCTTTTAAAAATAGGATTTTTAGAGTATTTTTTAAAACAATAATATTCAAGAGTTAGGACCCCGTTAAATTTTTTTTTTAAATAAACCGAATAACTTAAAACATAAAGTCGGTCAGTTTTCACAAATTAAAATAAATCAACACACTAAAGATTTTTCAAAAGAACTACGATCATCTAATCCAGGCTAGCGGGTACGTAGGCACCTTCGAGGCGACGATAAAATATGTAGAAACTTAGTTTTTTTTTTTATTTATTTTTTAAAATATTATAATTAGAAAAATGATCATAATTTCGGCAAATAAATAGTGGTATCCGTTAGGATTTAATAAGTTAGCCCCCGAATTCGAAACCCTCTGGTTCTTTGTTAAAATTGAAATCAAAGACCGGTAACTAAATCGTAATCAATCCACCCAATTGATTACGGTTTCTTTTTCTTTTCCCAACTTCGGTCGGGTGGCGACTCTAAAAATTATTTTTAATAAAAAACCGGAATTTCTCAATTTCTTTAGTCGAGGATTAATATTAAATGGGTAAGGGTTTAGTATTAATCAAGAAATGAGAAATTAATATTATAAACAGAAAACTGAAAAATCAGACTCGACAATGGTAAAGGAGGTAAGATGCTAGTTCGACAAAATACATTAGACTTGGACTTATCCTTTCTATATTAGCTGGATGAAGCTACGGTTGCTGCTGGGAATGGGTTGGGTAGCGAGTCTTCTAGTGACTCATTAAAAGCTTCCAATAATAGCTCTAATGTAGACCTCGAGCAGGTAGGTGGTGGTAGAGAAGTTAAGCATGGGCTAAGGAGGTAGCAATAATAGTAACACAACAAGCCGAGGATGATTAGGAGCATCCTCATATTTTTTGTTTAATTTCTATAGCTAGCTCAAGCGACATATGCTCGTTTTGTCAACTTCTACTCTATTTCTTTCAATAGCTGGTCAAGATACTGACCTTTGTTTATGCAATTTGTTGAACCTATGAATGAAGTTTCACTGTCATTCTCTAAACTTATGCTTACATTTTTCTCGATCACAATTTCTTACCTTCATACTGTATCTACATGTTCGAATTCCACCTGTTTTTTTTTTACTAAGTCTTTTTTGTTGGAGAAGGTTTTTGTGGAGTTGAATCCCATACATTGTTTTGTTGAATCAAGAGATTGGTTAAGCCCTGTCTCCCTGAGTTAACGTTAGTTGATTGCTTGTTAAGGACCCACTTGTTTTCCCCATGCGCTAAAGCCTCACACTTATCCTTAATTTTGTCTAAATGTTCTTGTTTTGCAATGATGCTTACTAGGGCACAAAGTCTCTTTCCTCCGAATAGATAGTGGCTCTTAGATTCTTGTAAGGGCTTATGTTAGGCAAAGGCAAGCATCTAAGAGTGAATCTTGTGATGACTCATAGGATCTCCTTAACATAGGGATTTTGGCAAGGCGGATTTCTTTTTTACACACACTATCCATCCCGTAGAGTTCATTTTAGGTTACACGTTCTTGTGGTGGGTGGAGTGCCTCAGGCAAAGTACATTTCAAAAGATATTTAATGTCTATATGACCTACCATTAATTCCATAGGTGTTGCTTTAGTTCCCAATGCTTCAAAGTCATACGATGATCGATACGTGTATGGCTGGGGGCATCTCATGGACCCTATATAAAGGGTACATGGGTCTTTGCCTCCCCACACCAATTACCTAAACAACTTTAGTATGATATACTTAAGAGCTTTCATAAGTATGTTTGAAGCGATAATGTTGTGGGATGGTATACTCGAGTTGGGGAGATGGTTGCCTTCGACCTTCTCCCTTTGGTTGTGATCGTGAAGCATAGATAGCTACTTAGAAGCGATGGCTGGATAATAAGTTGTGACTGGGAGGTGTACGTTGTCTCAAGGTCTTGATCTCTTTTTGTAACTATGATGTTAGGCAAAAGAGAGGAGGCTTGGATACAACTTACCACTTGTCCTTAGCGGCTTCACCATGGTGTGCTCACCCATATGAGGTTCTAAGCAATCTCTTCTAAGCAAGCGAAGGCTACCGTGGTGACTACGACTGCAAAGAAGGTCTTTTCTCCTCCCTTATGTGAGGATTGGGGGACTCATGGGAATCTTCTACTTCACAAGCCCTTTAGTCTACTTTTAGTGAAGGATTGACCTTTACTTTATTGCCTATAAGGCTTAGACAGCTCGTTACTGTGGGTAGAGTAATTGGATTAGCAATCCCTACTACTACCTCTGTAGAAGAGAGGCTTTACTAAGTAGGGTAGGGATCTTCACTTGGAGGTCAAGCATTACTAGAAGCTTTGTAGTTCGAGGTTCAGCTACTTCAGGGATATAGTCACAACATGAGAGCTAACTGAGTCGAAGTTGAGATAAGTTCCTCTTGGGTAGAATTCCCAGAGTAAGGAGTCAAGACGGGGTCAAAAATAGCTGTTCAAGCGAAGTAAGTAGCTTTAGCATAGGATGTGATTGTATTATTTTTTCTTTTTTATGTAGCTAAGCTTAGTATGATGACCTATGAAACTTTGTACTCCATTTGATAGATGAAATAAAGTCCTTACACTTTTAATCATAACTTTGCCAGCTGATTTTCTTTTCTGTGGCTTCTATTGTTCAATTTTACTTCGATAACTATTATGAGAGTATTCTTACATAGATAGGTGATTGAAGATGAAAGATCTGCTCATGCTTAGGGGCACTAAGCTGATCAATACTAGGTAAAGTACTTGTACAATGTATGTAGAAACTAACTTAGGTAAACCTCGAGGACGTATTGACCTGAGTTGGGGATTAATGTAAGGATTGACTCGGGGCAAGCTTAAGGATGAAAATCAATCCAAGATTAAGGTATCGGTGTAAATCAATGCCCTATGAGGGTGCCCATATCATTAGTGTAAGGATTAATTTTGGGTAAAGTTTAGCAATGAATATCAATCCAAGATGAGGGGCTTCATGTAAATTGATGCCTTATGAAGGCGTCTGCGTTGTTCGTGTAAGGACTAACTTAGGTGAAGCTTGGTTAATTGACCCAAGATGAAGGGCTTAATGTAAATCGATGCCCTATGAGGGATCTTGCATCGTTAGTGTAAGGACTAACTTAGTTGAAGCTTAGGGATGAAAATTAATCCAAGATGAGAGGCTTGAGAGAAGAATAGGAGAAGATGCTAGGAACTTCATTAATTCATTACTTTCAATCATAGTTACTATGTGGGAGGGTTGTTGTAGCTGGCCAATCACGTGCAATAGGTATGCCAGTTGACCTAGGAGACGTTTTTAGCTAATGACACATAGAGAGATGTTGTTAAGAAGAGGCATAGGAGGAAGAAAAGGAAAACTTAGTATCTCGAATGCGTATGTGTGGCAGTGGATTAAACTTAGTTTTCTTGATCGAATTGCTTGTTTGATCTTCTCTTAAGTGATTTCAGTAGAGTTCTGGTGTTTGTCTCAAGCTTGCTAATGTTTTGAATGAATTAAATAAGAAGAGATGCCTCCTATTTATAAAATTTGGAGGTTCATGTTATCCATTAGATGGCTCCAAGATAAATGGTTGAAATTAAGCCTTATTATTAAAGCTTATCTTTCCTTTAGCATTCCTAGACTTAAACATGGGCTTAAGCTTTACTCAAGGTCTTATAATAGTTAATAGGAGCCCATTATTTTTGTGAATAAGCCAAGAGCACTCATAAGCTCCCTTAAGGCACATTAAAGCCAATTAAGGCCTAATTGAGCTTAAAAGAACAACTTTTGAGTCTACTTTTTCACACATAAGACAACTAAGTAAGGCCGTGAGCGAAAAATCTAGTCTAGCAATCCTCGTTCCGAGACTATTAAGTTAGATCTCCCTAAAATAATCATAATTGAGCCAATTTCATAGACTCTATCACTAGGCTGAGATATCGGCACATGGCATTAAATTAGGTTAAAAGCCCAATTACTAAAATGACCCTCTATATTTTGCCCCATAATCAAAAGTCCCTTAGACATAGTTAAGGTGGTTTTGGGCATTTTTGAAAGTTGTTTCTTCAACTAAGTGTAAATGTACGAAATGTTGACTTGGCTTCCTTAATTACTTCCAATATCGATGGAATTAATGCTTCTTTTAGATCATTGACAAGCTAAGCTTGATAAGTTAGCATTCATTCTTGCTATTGTAGAACACATACTTCGATATGGCTTTGTATCGCACTTGTGATGATTTATTACTCCCATGACATTGATTCGCATCAATTGCATAGAGTTAATGTATGGTGGCTCCTCTTGTTATTTCTTTCTCATTTTATAAGCGTTGGTAGAAAAAAGAAAAAGCCATTTTAGGATTTATAGAAATCTGAAGCTTCAATAATATTCCATCCAACCATGTTATATATATACATATCTCATTCATAGCAGTACATGAGGCAATGTGAGGGACAATGGCCTCGTGGTATGGTATGGGGTTTTTTTTTTTCAAGTAGATGGAGAAATGCAAGTCCAACAAACACCATCATTATCCGTTTTCACACAACACATATTCAGTAACTAAATAGATTTTTTCATATCTACTCCCAAATCTTCTATTCCTTTTCCAAATCCTACTTAATTGATTAAAATCAGTTATATTTTCATATCTAAAGATAACTTAAATTTTTCCAAATCTACTCACCTTCTTCAAATCTTGAAACCAAATCTTCAAGACATATCTGGCACTCTACTATTTATAGATCCTCACTTTATTGACTCTACCCTCACCCGCATCAACAATAAGCTTTACATATGTAAGACCTTTCTTCAACTCTTTCCTTTCTTTTTCATTGTTTCATTCTTCTACTTTTATACTTGTTGTTTTTCAACTAATTCCTGTTCGTTTTCTTTCCTTCTTTTTTTTTTTTTTTTTTATATCTTTTCTGCAAGCAATGGAATCAATGAGGACACTATCCCATCCCGTAATTAGTAGAAGAAAGATATCTTCTTGGATAAACTTTTAGGAAACCGAATGCTCATGCATGCTGTAGTACGATATTTTCCGCTTTGCATGATCAAGTTGCCGTTCTCTTCCTTTGTTTTTTATTAATTATTAGCCTCGAGTTCACTGCATAATAATTGGCACAAAACAACATCAATCATAAAACTTGTCTTTGATAGAAGCTGGGGCTGAATAATCTTCATCCAATCGGTTTCATTGGCATGGCGAGCATGTTGACCTCAGTTTGTATGGATTCTCTCATTCACAAATAACAATAGCAAGTATTAGTATTAGCATTTGACATCTCCATCACGTACGATCATGTAACGACAGCCGTATACAAGCTTTGGTGGTAAGACTTCTCTTCATCCTTCTCCATGAAATTTTTTTCTTTTCTTCTTTTTTTTTTTTTTTGTTCTCATTCCTAAAATTCCAGTAATATCACTAGTAACAGCATAGTGCAATATCCAATGGAGAAGATAATGTCCAAGGATTTGAAAAATATTCATGTCATCATGAATTTTGTAGATAGAAAGTAATTCCCTCGTTGAGCATTATCCAGTATATCACATCTTCGTCGCATCTCAATTTTTCCCGTCTCGTCGTCTTCATCTAAGTTGATGCCCTTGTACCCTTAGCGTAGGGCAAGTACATTATATGATCAATTGCCGTAACAGCTGCTAAAGATCCATGATTCGAACCAGGCTAATAGCACGTAAACTCTTCTTCTCTCTCTTTCTTTTTATTTTTTTTTAATAATAATGGCTGAAATTGGTCCTATATCAATTTAAGCAATCACGATTAATATAAAGAATAGAACCGGTTGAATTTTCTATCATGCAGTACTCGGTTGAACTCATAAATGCCAACGATTGATAATCTCCAGTTGACACTTGTTGTACTAATGTTGTGAGCTACCGATTCGTATAAAGTACAGTGAAGGAGAACTTTGCTTGCATAAAAGTAAGTTGGACCACTTATTATTATTATTATTATTGTTTTTTTTTCTTACTATGTTGCACTGTGAACACATTATCTCCTTGTCATGTAGATGTTGGACTTCTCATGTCAATTGCTGATGATTCAATATTAATACTTATGGCCTTAACCTAAGCTTTCTTTGTTGGACTACCCTATAAGATGCGATTTATTTTTTTTCTTCATTAATAATGTGACCAAGTGCCCTTTCGTTTTATCTTTTGGCAAGATAACCCATTGTGCTTTTTTTTTTCAAGGCTAGGGTTCATTAACTTGATGGTCCTTTAAGTCTAATCATTCATTCAAGCCCTCGGTTAATCTTAGCGTTACTGCGGATTCATAAATCAACATTATATAGGCCCTCGATTAACCTTAGCATTACCATGAATTCCTATCATCAACATTATACAAGCCCTCGGTTAACCTTAGTGTTACTACAAATTCATTATATCAACATTATACAATGATAATTAGATACTCAATGAGTTTGCGGTTAATCCTGGTGCTATCATAGATTACTGATCTCATTGCTTGGAGTTAAGTAGTAAGTCTCGCATCTAAGGGATCCGTATCCAACAAGTTACACATCATCCAATTGTCAAGCATTGCACTTCACAGTAGGGATTGGAACTTTAGTGTTATTTCCATATTTGAAAGTCACTTGCAAAGCTTAAAGGTGTATCATCCATGAAGCCAAGAAGAACTAGTTCTCGAGGTATATTACCCCTAGGATGTCAAGATTACAAGATTCCAAATGAGATAACTATTTAGACTTTCCTCATGTATAAGCACCTACTTTGGAGTACCATGCCTCACTTGAATGTATCCATCCACAACAAGCACAGGATTGTTGCACTAGCTTCACTTTAGGTGTGAAGATTTAACACAATAAGAGTTCATTTCAAGAGTCTCTAGCTCTATTCCTTATGCCAAGATCATCGACAAGCCAAGTAGATTGCTCAAGGAGAATCAACTTCACTTGAGTAACTTAAAAGTGCAAGATCAACATTTTAGAAGTACAAAGAAAATCAAGTGTTTGTTGATAATCATCCACATCGAGTGTATGAGGCTACCATTACAGAGAGCTAAGATGACATCAAATGAGAGAAGCTAAAGAACCAGTGCTATGTGAATTGTCATCGTGCCAAGATGTCTATTATTTAAAATTGGCATGTTATGTTGAAGTATTGTTCTTCTCCCCCAATTGATGGTACGTCATAACATGATAAGGCAAGAACTCATGCTTTAAAGGATACTACCTCATCTTATCATGTTATTCCCTTTGCACTTACTCGTATACTTCATTAATCACCAAGTAGAGTATGTCACAAAGTTGCTCCAACTCTGTTAACACCTACATTAGCTCTGATCAAATGATTAGGCTAAGATTACTTCAATCTCATAATCAGATGAAGCAGTGTTACAGCTGTCAAGCCATCTATGGGACTGTTCTATTCCATCATAGTTGAGGTTGCTTTAACCCTATAATTGAATGAAGTTGCATAAAGGCATTCTGTTCTCCATGTACTTAAGAGTAGATGCTTTTACAAAGCGAGACTGGCTATAATGGGGTGATTCCTTCAATTGTAGGTAGATGAGGTCCTTCGACCATGAGATACGTAAAAAGGCATTACAGATGCTATAAAAGGCATTACAAATGCTACAAGATCATTTCAACCCACCACAACAGAGATTGCTTCAAACTCATGAATAATGTCACAAAATGCACATTGCACCCACTATGTACTCAGGAGCACATGCTTCCATCGAGTTACTACAACTACCATGATATGACTACTTCAATCATTCACGGATGAGGTCACTTCAACCTAAACTCTACGAAAAGGCATTACAATTGCCAAACCTGCTAGAGTATCACTTCGACCTATTACAATTGAGATCACTTTGATCTTGTGAGTAATGTCACACAAATGGGCATTGCGCCTATAGTGTGCTCAAGAGCCTATGCTTCTAATGAACAACTACAACTACCATAATTTGATTACTTCAACCATTCATGGATGAGGTCACTTAAACCTCGACTCTATGGAAAGCCATTGTGACTGCTAAGCCTACTGTAGGATTGCTTTGATCCATTTACAACTGAGATCGCTTCAATTTAAGGAGTAATGTCACAAAAATGGGCATTATGCCTACCGCAAGCTCAGAAGCCTATGCTTCTACTAAGCACTATAGCTACCATGACTTAATTGCTTCAACCATTCATGGATGAGGCTACTTCGACTTCGACTCTATAGGAGGCATTATGGCTGCAAAGCCTATTACGGGATTACTTCAGCCCATCATAGTCGAAATTGCTTCAATCCTATGATTAAGGAACACCAGATAATGACCCTGAATAAACTTATATGTCGAAGGATTATGGTGACAATGTTAGTTACAACAACACCATTTGGGTTTCATATAGACTTTCAATAAAGGATAATGGGTAGCAATGTTAGCTACACCTAATGAGGTGACAATGTTAGCTATGCCAGTTTTGGTTTCATAGAGACTATCAATAAGAGATAGTAGGTGGTAATGTTAGCTACACCTGATAAGGCGACAATGTTAGCTACACTAGTTTTGGTTTTATAGAGATTATTAGTAAGAGATAGTACGTGGTGATGTTAGCTACGTTTATGTATCACGGGCTTATAGAAAGAACGTTAGCCTTATGCAGTGTAAAGGGATTATCCTAACTTTAAAGGGTGAGCTGATGCTCACAGATTTTTCCTTTATTTAAGCTAATTGTTAAAAGATAAGTGCAAATAATCATGACAAATGGGTAAAAGAAAAAATACTTCATGAATAAAGTTAAGTTTACTGCTTCCTTTTAGAGGATGAGTACAAATGATGAGCGAGTTCTACCTTTGATACATAATGAAATACTTTTACAAAACTCTATTTGCTATCACTATCTTCAATCTCCATCATAAGAATGTCGTTGTCTTCAATGACCAATTTTCCGCTTCGTATTCTCTTTTGGAATATCCATCTCAGATTCCTATAATCCTTGGTCGTATGATTAACAACTCTATGATATTGGCAATATTAGAGATCATTCTTCTCTTGCACAATGGACTCTTTTTTACCATTGGTAATTTGATATTCCCATCCTTGATCCATTGGTTGAGGACAGCATGCACTTTGTTCATTGGACATCGAAAAGGTAGGACTTTGGTAGCATTGTCCCTCCTTATCTTTTTGTTTTCTTTATGACTTCCTCTTTATGCAGCACTCACAGATGGCAATCACTTCCTGACAAGGTCACCTCTCAGCTTAGTGATGGAGTTTTAATTCTCCATAAGTTTTCTACCAGTACAAAGAAAGACTAAGGGATAAATTCTTGAGATGTATGGCATTTCTATAAACATCCCTTGAATACAAATCTTAACCAACTCTTTCTCATCACATATGTCTTGGATATCTAAGGAGCGTTTCCTGAAACGCTTGATGAAATTCACAAGGTCCTTTATTGGATGCTACCTGATGCAGCCCATATCTATAATAGTGACTCATTCCTGAGTTTAAAAAACTTTGCAAGGAACATTTCACACATCGTTTCCCATGAATCTACAGAGCCTAAGAGTAGGTTAACATACCACGTATATGCTTTTTTAGTGAGTGACATTGAGAAATCTTTCAACTTTAAATCGTCATTGAGATTGTAAAATTCAAGTGTCTTAACAAATTTAGGGAGATATTCCTTTGTACTTCTTTGCTTCCCATTAAACTTCATGAACTTCGAACCGATGTAGTCTTCTGGACAAGACTTATTCACAACCTTCTACAAGTATGGAAATTTCAAATTGAAACGTGCTACTTGCATTTGCCTTATGAACTTTTCCATGTCTTCCTTTCTCAAATAAGACAAAGTAACATGTGTAGGATTGGTTACCGCTTAGAGCGTTGGTACAAGGTTGCAGGATGCGACCGTGCTAGTTGTTAGCAGTTGTAGGTTGCACCTCTAAGAGGAGGACCCTCTAAGGTGGGCCCTTGTTTCCTTAACTACAAGTGTCTGATGTACTGGGGTCAAGTGTTAAGTAGGTTCATAAGGTCCTCTTGTTGCCCTCCTTTACCTTTTATGGGAGCCAAGTCATTTTGCTCATGTTGTTAAGCATCTTCTAGGACGATAGCAATAGGAACAGATTCTAGGACTTACACGCTTGGTGCAAGTACAACCATCCCAAAATATACCCCAATAAGTGCAATGATAGTAATAGGTACCTATAAGCTTACCTTAGGTAATGGAGCAGCATTTACTGATGAGGTAGTTGCTATAGCCGGTGCTGGTAGAGCTATACTAGGTAATGTACCAATATTCACGGGAAATACAATTACCATGCCTAGTAGGAACAGTATGAAAGTAGTAAAGAGTCAATTCATCACACGAGTATTTTCCTATATTACACGCAATACAAGTGAATCATCAGTAGCGGGCAGTTGCATAGTTCCACGTGCCTGCACGGTCCCTATTGTTTCCATAGTTGTTGGCATATTGGTATCTTACGTCACTTAGCTTAAATCAACTCTCTCATGTTAGTTCTCATGTTCCTGAACATACTCATCATTTCCACTCTTCTTGCGTACTGGTGTTATTCTATTAAGTCTCTCCTTCCTCAGTAAAGTCACTAAATAATGTATGGTGGGCTTGTTGTAGCTAGTCGATTAAGCACAATACGTATGTTGATTGACCTAGGAGACATCTTGAGCTAATGATATATGGAGAGATGTCGTTAGGAAGAGGTATAGGAGTAAAACCAAGCAAAGTCAGTATCTCAAATGCATGCGTGGAACAATGGATGAAACACAGTGTTCTTAATCATTCTTGATTAAATTATTTGTTTGATCTTCTCAAAAGTGATTTCAATAGAGCTCTAGTGTTTGTCTCAAGCTTGCCAATGTTCTAAATGAATCAAATGAGAAGGGATACCTCCTATTTATATAATTTGGAGGTTAATGTTATCTATGGGATGGCTTCAAGATAGACAATTAAGATTAAGCTTTATTATTAAAGCTTATCCTTTCCTTTAACCTTCCTAGGCTTGGACATAGGCTTAGGCTTTATCTAAGGGCTTATAATATTTAGTGAAAGCCCATTATTGTTGTGAATGAGCCTGGAGCACTTATAAGCTTCCTTAAGGCATATAAAGTTAATTGAGGCCCAAATGAGCTCATAAGAACCATTTTTTAGTCTACTTTTTCTCGTGTAAGATAACCGAGGTGTAATGTAGATTAATGTTGTGCTTGTTGTAGAAGTCCTTAAACAATCGCTATCGAACTGCCTTCCATTATCAATGATCCGTTTATATGGTATTTCGAAATGGGACAATATGTAGGCGAGCACGAAGCCTTTGGCAGCTTAAGCCATGATAGTAGCAACAATTGACGCTTTTACTTACTTGGTGAAGTAATCTACTACCACCATGATGAAATGCCAGCTTGCCAATGCTTTAGGGAAAGGGCTAAGGATGTCCAGTCCCCATTGTATGAATGGCCATGGTTTGGTCAAAGGGTATAACTCTGAGCTAAGGGCATGAGTAATCAGCACATGCTTTTGGCAAGAGTAGCACCTTTAGACCATGGCTTTGGCATCTTCCTTCATTATGGGCTAATAGTAACCTAACTTGAGTGCTTAAAGGTATAGTACTTTTGATTGGATGTGGTTACTACAAATCCCTACATAAAGCTCCTCAAGTACCCAAGCACTCTCCTTTGTTCAAAGGCATTTGAAGAGTGGAGTACTATGTCCTCATCTATAGAGTACATCATCAATCGGTGTATAATTAGCCGCAATGTAAACTAGCTTCTTCGCCTCAAATCGCTCTTCAAGTAGTGCCTAGTTTTGAGGTACTACACCAAGGAGTTCATCCAAGAGGGTTCTATGGCTACCTCTATCGTTTCAGCAACTTATTGCCAGTATACCTCTATACTTCTTTCTGGGAGGTACTATATGAAGAGTAGTTTGTCACAGTCATGTGATGTAGGGATGGTAGACAAAGCTATGCTAGATAGCCTATCTACTTTTGCATTTTCTGGTCAAAAGATTTTATTGACCTCCCAAAAGGTGAATTCCGCAAGGAGGTCTCGCCCTAGATGCAAGTATTTAGCCATCGTTTCACCTTTGGTCTCATATTCTCCCTTAACTTGCTGCATAACTAACATGGAGTTTGAATGTATGTTAAGTTTTTCTACTCTGATGTCCTTAGCAATCTTTAAGTTGATGATGAGTGCTTCATATTTAGCTTCATTGTTGCTTGCTGGGAAACGGAACTTCAGGGAATAGAGAATCTTTGTTCCATACGAGCCTTGTAGCATGATACTGACAGCACTGTCCCCCTTAGTGGAGGAGCTATCAACATGTAGCGTTTAGACTGATATAGTGAGCTCTAATTAAGGCTTGTTTTCTCCAACATACTCTGCTATGAAGTCCGTAAGAACCTATGCTTTGATTGCTTGTCTCGAGCTGAATTGAACTCCATAAGCTCTAAGCTCGAAGGAGTACTTCATCATTCTACCCAAAGTGCAACCTTTATAGTTCCTTTTAGAGTGGTACATCCGTTAATATGATGATCAAACATGACTGAAAGTAGGGCTAAAGCTTACAAGCAGTGTTGACTACTGCGAGGGAAAACTTCTTTATCTTAGTGTATCGAAACTCAGGTCCTTGCAAGATATGGCTAATGTAGTAGACTGGGTGATGTTCATGGCCATCAACTCGAACAAGTGAAAATGATAATGCTTTGTCATTGACTGCTAGGTAAAAGAACAATACCTCTTTAGGGATGGCTTTGGAAAGTATAGGTAAGGTTGCTAAGAAGTTCTTCAAGTCTTGGAAGGCTTGCTAGCATGTTAGTGTTCATTTAAATTTAGTAGGATGTTTGAGCAGATGGAAAAACTCCGTGCACTTGTCCGTACTTTGAGAGACAAAGCAATTGAGGGCAACTATCCTTCCCATTAGTCATTGGACCTCCTTCACCTTAGTTGGTTCTTC
The DNA here is from genome assembly GCA_024138015.1 of Lumnitzera littorea. NCBI lineage: Eukaryota > Viridiplantae > Streptophyta > Magnoliopsida > Myrtales > Combretaceae > Lumnitzera > Lumnitzera littorea. The sequence goes on from JAMXBB010000010.1 coordinate 61,214,632, forward strand.
CTCCTCAATTACAGCTTGATGTTTGTGTACAACATGTTGCTTCTTTTGCTTGATAAGTCACATGATAGGATTGACGCTAAGGTGGCAGGTTAACTCAAGTATGTAGATGATCCCTGGCATGTCTTCTAAGGTGGATTCAAAGACGTCTAAGTTCTACTTAAGGAACTCTATTAGCTCAAGCTTGTCTTCATATGGAAATTAGGCCCCTATTTTAGTTATCATTCTTGAGGTGTTGAAAACTTGGACTTCAACAATCTTCTCTACTATTTCTCCATGTAGTGCTGAAGTAGGGAGGTTAGTAGAATCGATGTTCATGACGTTGTTTCTAGATTACACTTTTAGGTAGAGCATCTTAGATAGAGCTTGATCACCTCTAACCTCGCTAACTTTAGTTAGGCTTATAAACTTTACCTTGAGGCATTTCTAGTTAATGAGCATATCGAATTTTGTTATGCTTGGTCTACCAAGGATGACACTGTATGGTGACCAAATGTAGACATGACAAAGTCAATGGACTATGTAGCGACATGTTCGGCATCACCTAGTTGAACAAGCAGGGTGATGATCCCCTTTGCTGGCACTATATTGCTGCCTTCAAATCTAGTGAGACCGTGTTTATGTAACTGAAGGGGCTCATCGAGCTATTCTTTCATTTGCTCAAAGGCTTTATAAAAGAGTATGTCTGCCAAACTCCTCCTGTTGATGAATGTCATAGGGACATCGAAATACCCAATTTCAATACTTATGAAGAGTGCATCGCTATGGGGCAAGTTAACACCCAGCTCATCTTTGTAGGTGAAAGTTGTTACCGTATCAATCTTTAGCCTCTTACTTTAGACAATGTGCACCTCATGCTTGGGAGTAAGGGTAGCGTTGCTTAAAGGAGGTTAAGTCCAACGAATATGGTGTTGACCTAATCACATCGTCTCCTTCAATTTTGTTCATTCATAAGGGGATTCACCTATTGATGATGGGGTTGTTATTGGTTATCTACCCAGTAGCATTGGGTAGGCTACCAGATTTGGTTCTTCCCATCTAAAATGAAGTGGTTAATGTAGCCCTTACGAATAAGGACTTCAACATCATTCTTAACATGGCAACACTCGTCAATGTTGCATCTATATGCTCTATGGTAGTTACTGCATTTTCCTAAATTCGCTACTTCTAATGTCTTGCGGATGCTTAGGGGTCACAAAAGTTACCTTCAGACCTTGTACATGATTTCGTCGAGTGGTTGGGTTAAAGGTATGTATGAGGTGTAGTCTTAGAACTTATGCCTCTACTTATCACGGTTTTCTCGTATAGGTGGCTATGGTCTAAGGTCACGAGGTCCCAAACAATCTTTCACTAAGATGCGGGAGTTATTTTCTACCTTGAATCAGGCTATGATGGTATACACTTGAGTTATGTATTTCTCAATAACTCTCTTGAATTCATCCAAGGAGTCAAGCTTATCCAAAGATATAATGTTGAAGAGCCTTCCATTTGGATCTATACATGATAAGAGTGCTTGTAAGGCCATCCCAATGTCTAGCTTGGAAACTTACAGCTTCATTAGGTTGAAGCCCTCGAGATACACCCGCAAGCTTTCATTGGGGCACTGTCTGACATTATAGAGGATGGAGTAATCTTGTCATAGGACTCGGGAGCTAAGGAAGTGTTGTTGAAACTTGCTTCCTAGGTCATCAAATGAAGTGATTGCTGCTTTTAGAAGGTTGTTAAACTAAAGCAAGGCAACTTTCACTAGTGTACGAGGGAAGGCCTTGCACATGATGGCATCTGAGAAGTTGTAGAGGCTCATTATTGTCTGAAAGTGGATGAGATGGTCATCTGGATCGATAGTACTATCGTAAGTGCTGAGACATGGTAACCTTGTACAAGTGGAAAGCATTTCCTCAAGGTTTGAGGCTATGAAAGGGCTCTTTATCAGTATAGAATGTAATGTTCGTGTAGAAGATTCAACCTTCTTTTGTTCATGTATGCTGGAAGCACAGCAAATGTGCTCATTGAGCTCATCCATGTTCATATCTTCATAGTCCTTTGGCAATGGCCTTGGTAATAGGCTATCTACTAGTTTACTTGTTGTTGTGCGCTCATCCTTTACATGTGTTTTATTACAATTACAATTGAGCTTCTCTCGAAGGTCTTTGTGTTGTTGGTGATCACGCTAAATGTATCTGTATGAGCACATTAGGTGTACATTGCATTCTTTGTCATTGTCGCTCAACTATTGCCTCCTCGCTTAGATGCTTTTTAGATGCATTCTTGAGTAGTGTTACATCTTTATATAACACTGAAGTAGATTTATGGTACTTTTTGTTTTCTTCTAACATTTGCTAGCTGAGTAACTTGAGCTCTTGGACTTTAGTGTTTTCATTTTGAGATGGAAGGGTTTGATTACCTATACCATGTTAGGAGGATGAGAGTTTTCTACATATGAAGCTTATGGGTTATTGTTTTTTCTTTTAGCCATCGTCATGGTGGTGGCCTAAAGTGGTAGGCGCCAAAATGTAGATCGTATGAAAGACTAACTAAGAAGTAGGTTTGGATCGGGCTGAACTTCATCTCCTACTCCTTGATACGTAAAAAGCCTTCTGTAGGTGAAGCTACAGAGGCCTTCCAATGCTCAAGTCAACAAGGAGGACCAAGAAAGGGGAAGGTGAGCATTAAAGACTAAGTAGGCCGTGCTTGCTTGATGTGTATGTGTTGCTTCTCTCCTCTAGTGAGAAGGAGGAGAAGGGGGTTAAGAATAATAAAGAGAGAAAAGGACTTAGAAGAGCTAGGTCTAATTGGAATGTCTTATTTGTTGGTACTTGGTGCCTTTTATGTGATTTACCTAGATACGTGGCGATCGAGGGCTCATTCATAATGGTCGCCGATAGGTAGTATGCTTCGTGATGGGTAATAGAGCTTGACTACAAGCAACATGCCGTGGCTAACCAAACCACCAAATCTACAATTTAGTGATCTAGTAGGGGCATAGGTATTTAGCGTGCTAACTGTACTACAAATGTCAGATGCTTATTAATAAGTTGCAGTGGGTTATAGCCACCAAAGACAAAAACCAGGCCAAGGTGCTCATTAAGGGCCAACCGATGCTTGATGGAAGGAGTTGAGCCTTAAGCTTACCCTAAACAGTTAGTGGGTGTTAACTCATCATTTAGGGACTGATATGTTTAGTCATTCATCATTTGGTTTACCGATCATACCACAATGTGGGGAATCAACTTACCCTAGCTTAGCATTCTTCATTGGCGTGGGCTCGTGGATCCAAGAGGGAGTCGTAGTGTGACAGGTGGGACTCCTGCTTACTTAGGTGCCCACTAGACATGCCTTATGATGGGCTTTAGTTGTTAGGCCTTGTGCCAAGTGAGAATCGAGTTTTAGCACTTACTGACCACATGAATATATATAACATGTAATAACTAATAAAGTTTTTCTCCTTTTGAAACATAATAACAATTAGCATAACTACTATTTGAGATTAAAAGAAAAAAGGATAAAAATTATGATTTTAAGTTGGAAATTCAGGTCCAAAATCATCTTAATGATTTCATTCTCTCTCTTAAATTTATATGAATAGGTAAAGAAAAATAAAATCGTTATTATTATAGAATTGAAAAGATCGTTCATTTTATTAGTGATAGAATTTATATGAGTTAGCTTGCTATTTTCTATGAAGCACTAAGGCCTCAAGTTTGTACTACTACTATTAACTATTTTTCAACAAATATAAAGTGGTGTCAAATGAAAATATCACCATACATTATTCCTGAATTTATGTATAAAGCTAAGACACTATATAGGAAACTCAAAATGATTTGATTTACACAAGCCTTTCTTAGTTATTCTCGAGACCATTTCTAAAAGACTCTTCTTTTGAACTTTTTTCCTAGGTCATCCATGTGGATGGTTAAAAAATGATAGATAATTAAGTACATTAATCATTTGTGACATTTTTCTATAAAGTACAACTTTTTTGTGTGATAGCTATTAGCTATTAAGTGCTATTATATACATTTACCTAAAAGACAATCTACCATAAATAATTTTCATGCATCTTATTTTTTGTAACTACCATTTAATTTGTACTCCAATTGTAAGTTTCATATTTCTTGCATTTCTTCGTTATATAGATGGTTAATATATTTTTGAATATGCTAGAGAACAATGGATTCGCGTTGCATATGCATGTACATGAAACATATAGCTAAATAATGGAGATTGATGTAGGAATATTTATATTTTATTTTAATTTCACTTCACTTTGTATATTATACGAATCATTTAGGTAGTGGCTATAGTTGTTACAAAGTATGGTATAAATAGCTTGTTGTAGCTAACTCCAATTAATGAACTTCATTTTTACATTTCATTCTAATCAAACATGAAGAGCCTTTTTTTTTTCAGTTTCTATTTAGCATTGCATTGTAGGAGCAACAAAATCCACATGGTATTAGAGCTCAGAAAGGTAATGATCTAACTTCTCTTGCTAAAGATGAGTATTATGTCTAGTTGTTCTATAGTATGTCCTTCAATTTCAAATCCACTATTCTTATCAGGTTTTGATAATCCCAACATGTCCATTGGAACCCTAATTTTCAATGGAAACAACTATTTAAGGTGGAGTAAACCTGTTAAACTAGGACTAAGAGCAAAATTGAAGCTTGGATTCATTGATGGTACTATCTTTAAACCAACTGATCATTCACCCAATTTAGTTAGATGGCCATATTGTGATGATATGGTCCGCTGTTGGATCATTAATTTTATGTTTAGTGAAATAGCTCAATCCTTTCTGTATGCTCAATCTGAAAAACAACTTTGGGACATATTCAGTGTTACGTAATCCAAGCAGCAATCTCAAACACCAATGGGGTTTGAATGGGAACAAGGAACGGGAAATGAGAATGGGGTTTTGACCACAAATGTGTATGGATATCACAAACAAAGGCACAAACACAATTAGGAAGTATGTTGAGGTATACTTTGATGACATCCTTATGTACAATGCCGATCTATTGAGTTACTCTAAACATCTCCGTGTCATATTTAACATACTCCAAGCTAAACAATTTTTCAAAACTCTGAAGAAGTGTTTCTTATGCTAAGAAGAAGTGGTTTTTCTAGGATTTGTAGTTGGTAGAGGAGGCTTGTGAGTCGATGATGAGAAGATCCAAGCTATTATCGAATGGCCGACTCTAACCACCTGTGTTAAGATAAGAAGTTTCCATGAACTAGCATCCTTTTATCGAAGATTCATCAGAAACTTCAGTGCTATTGTTGCACTCTTCACTGAGCTAACAAAGAAGAATATCCAGTTTGAGTAAGGAGAGAAAGGGGAGGGAAGTTTCGTTGAAGTGAAGGCAAGATTTACTTCTACACTAGTCTTAGTTTTGCCCGACTTTGAGAAAACTTTTGAGCTTGAATGTGATGCATCCAACATTAGTATAGGTGTTGTCTTGATGCAAGAAGGCCGACCAATTGTTTACCATAGCAAAAAACTATGAGGACCTCAATTGAACTACTCAGTGTATGACAAAAAACTCTTAGCCCTTCTTTAAGCACTCCAACTATGGTAATATTATCTACTACCACAAGAGTTTGTCATTTGTATAGATCATGAATCCTTAAGGCACCTCAAAAGTCAAACCAAACTATCAAAAAGGCAAGCACAATAGGTTAAATTCTTAAAGGGATTCAACTTTGTAATCAAATATAAACAAGGCAAGAACAATATAATTGCCAATGCTCTATCAAGAAAACATGTTCTTCTTATCGAGTTGCAAACCAGACTATCAGGGTTTGTAAGCATTAAGGAACAGTATCAACAAGACCCCCGTTTTGGTCCCATATTTACGCAATGTGCCAAAGGGAAGACAGTTGATACGTTATGCTGAGAGCTAATAAGGGCAATGACATCGAGGTGGTTCCAAGCTTAGCTTGTAGAAAACTTGAAAAACGAAGTAGGAAAATGAACAAAGAGCAACGAAAGTACAATAAGTAAACCCTTGAACAACTCTGAGGATCTAATGCATTAAGGAACTTCCAAGGACCTACAGCTCAACTCGTATGATGCATGATTGGTCCAATAAGGGTACTTGCCACCTAGCCTTACTTAAAGGCTAGGATAAGAGTGAACTAAGTAATGGAAAACAAAACTCATGAAGAAGAGAAGCAAGGTTGTCAAACTTACAATTCTACCTAAAATTATTAAACAGTCTGTAAAATTGAAACATAAAAAAGTAAATTTCTACAACTTATGTAAAATAGCATTAAAAAATTACCAATATACTTATAATAGTTGTCCAAAACTTGAAATATATGATGGAAATAAAAAAAATGAAGAAATTAAGTTTTTGTTTCCATAAAAATTCTTAATATATAATCTAATATGTACGGAAGAAGGACAAATAGAGTTAAAACTAAAATTTTACCCATTTTTTTTTTAAAAAGACTATATATTAAAAAGAACCAAATATTTTAAGTTATTGATAATATAAAATAAAGTATATAGTTTTCTTTATAAACTTTATTATTAGAGCTAAAACTTGGATAAAAACTACAAACATAAAATGAGAGATTGAGAGAGAAAGAAAGAAGTAAAAAATTGGAATAGGATAGGATAAATGTTGTAATGCCTTAATAGTTTATGGCTTATAAAAAGTTAGTTGTATTTTTTTTCCTTTAATTTTTTAGTCCATTTAACTCATATATATAGAATCGGTAAACTCAGTTAAAAACGTAAGTTTTTACCAAGTTTATATGAAAACTTAGTTAAAAACGTTAGTTTTTATTAAAAAAAAAAAAAGATTTTACACCCGAGTTAACTCAAAAGAATCACCTAAATTCATAAACTCGTAGAATATCATGCATGGATAAAATCGCTATTTTGACAACCATAACGAGAAGTGTATATTCAATATTCTAAGATATGATTATGCGGCTATCTTTACAATGGATATTTATACCAAAAATATTAGGGCAACAACTATAAATGGAAATTACTAAAAAGGGTAAAGTCCTAAAGAAATAATGTATAAAGAATTTAGGGAAAGAGGATAAAAGAAAATCAAGCAAGGCATCATTTGGTATAAAAGATTCTTTCATATGATTACTTGGACATGTAGCTCCCTATAGATGGGTGACTTTCTAGCAAAAAAGACAATCTGTATGACTAGCTTAGCGACTTACTAAGCAAAGGTGCTAAGCAAACCTATAGTGCTCTCGAGAAGATGTGTGTATAGTTGAGTGTTGGAGTTCTCGACACCAATATTTCCAAGCTGGAGCATAGCTCGATCATGATCGAACAGACATGTGAGGGATCGGGCTATCAATAAAGTATACATCGAGTCAACACTCGACTACCAAGAGATGTGTAGTTACTTAGCTTAGCATAAGGAGTTAATCGATAGGGAGGATCAACCCGACCTCAGCAAGAGTTGGCTGAAACATTAGAATCCGCTTCTCTAATCCTTCAAGTCCCCACACTCAAGGTTTAGTTAAAGGTCTAGTAGCTTGATTCCTATCATCCCCGCCTGGTTGATTTGGATTTAGGATCAAATTCAACTAGTCTTGGGTCGATCCTTCATCAAGTTAGTAAGGGCTGAAGCCGGCAATGTTGAAGGTGTCAAATACCTCATAAACATTAGGTAATTCCAATTGATAGGCATTATCGTTGATCTTTTCGAGTATTCTGAAGGGACCTTTGGCTCCCGTAGACAATTTATTCTTTCTCTTAGTTACGAACCTTTCTTTGCTCAAGTGCAAACATACTAAATCTCCAGGCTAAAACTATGCTAAGTGACTTCCTTTTCTCCTTTCTCACATTCTCTTGGCAACTTGGTCAATCTGTTAAGTAACTTTCTTGTAGATCTGTTGCAGAGAATATGCTCTAGCTGTTACATTAGGGTCTTCTTGTTTAGATATAGGCACAAGGGTATGGTTAAGGGGCAGCTTTAGATTGAAGCCATAGACAATTTCAAAGGGTGTCTACTTGGTGGTGTCGTATATAGTATGGCTGTAAATGGATTCTACCATAGGCAAGCAGACATCCCAATTAGCCAAGTTCTTCCCCATTATAGCTTACAATTGACTACCTCTACTTAATCATCAATTTTGGGGTGATAGGAAGTGCTGAACAGTAGTTTAGTCCCCATATGACACTAAAGAATCATCCAGAAATGGCTTAGAAACATCACATTTCTGTCTGAGACTACACTTCTCAGCACGCCATATAACCGAATAATTTCTTATAAAAAGAGAAAAGCAATAGCCGAAACATCGTTAGTTTTGGAGTAGGGCACAAAGTGTTCCATCTTACTAAATCTTTCCACAACAACAATCAAGAAATCTTTACCTCAAGCAGTTCTTGGTAATCCGAAAACAAAGTCCATACTTAACTCAGTCCAAGGTCAGGTCAGGATAGGTAAAGGCATTACTTTCCCTTGTTCGGCTCGACATTTAGCCCTCTTGCAAGTAACACAACTCTCAATAACTCGGTATACATCTTGTCACATTTTTTGCCAAAAAAAAAAACCTTCCAGTCAACAACTCATATGTTCTTTTCTCTCCAAAATGGCCAAAGAGTCCACTTGAATGAGCTTCCTTAACAAGTAGCTCCCTTAAAGAATAGGTTGGCATATACCGCTTGCTTCCCCGAAACAAATACCCATTTTCTATGTAATAGTCATCCACTATCCTCCCTTGAACACATCGCCCAAATATGGGACCAAGAGAGGGGTCTTGCTAATACTATTCCTTAATGCTTACAAACCCCATTAGTCTGGTTTGCAACTCGATAAGAAGAACATGTCTTCTTGACAAAGCATCAGCAACTATTGTTCTTACCTTGTTAGTATTTGATTACAAAGTTGAATCCTTCTAAGAATTCAACCCATTGTACTTGCCTTTTCAATAATTTGGTTTGACTTCTAAGATACCTCAAAAGCATTTATGATCTGTATAAATGATAAACTCTTTAGGCAATAGATAGTTCTGCCATACTTGGAGTGCTCAAATAAGGGCTAAGAGTTCTTTATCATATACTGAATAGTTCAATTGAGGTCCTTGCAATTTCTCACTATGGTAAGCAATTGATCGGCCTTCTTGCGTCGAGACTATGCCCATACTAATGCCTGATGCGTCACATTCAAGCTCAAAAGTATTCTTGAAGTAAGGCAAAACTAAGACTATTGCAGAAGTAACTCTTTCCTTCACTTCAACAAAACTTCTCTCCTCTTTCTCTCCTTACTTAAACTCAATATTCTTCTTTATCAGCTCAATGAAGAGTGCAACAATGGCACTGAAGTTTCTAATGAATCTTCGATAAAAGGATGCCAATCCATGGAAACTCCTTACTTCAGTACAAGTGGTTAGAGTCAATCATTCAACAATAACTCAGATCTTCTCATCATCAACTTGCAAGCCTCCCCAACTAACTAAAAATCCCAAAAAACCCACTTCCTCCTGATAGAAGCAACACTTCTTTAGATTTTCGAATAACCATTCGAGTCGAAGTACATCAAACACAGTACGAAAATGTTCAAAGTGACTCAATAGGTCAGCACTATACATAAGGATGTCATCAAAGTATACTGTGACATACTTCCCAATCAAATTTCTTAGCATATGATTTATTAGTCTCATGAAGATGCTTGGGGCATTTGACAAGCCAAAAGACATAACCATCTACTCATAAAGTCCATGCCGAGTTTTGAGTGCAGTTTTCTAATCATCTCCTAGTCTCATTCGAATACGATGGTAGCTAAACTTCAAATCAATTTTGCTAAAGTCCCTAGCTCCATTCAATTCATCTAACATGTCATTCAACCTGGGAAAGGATACTTATACTTGATTATGATCTTATTCACGGCTTTACTATCCATGCACATTCGCTAGGTACCATCCTTTTTCAACACAAAAAGAATCGGCACAACACAGGGGCTAAGACTCTCTCTCACATATCCCTTTGCCAATAGTTCATTGACTTATCTCTGAAGCTCAATACCTTATTCAAGGTTCATCGGATAAGTTGGTATATTCAGTAGGGCAATGTCGACTATCAAGTCAATGCAATGTTCAATGCCTCTGAAAGGGGGTAATCCCTCGAGCAATTGTTCTAGAAATAGGTCAATATACTCTTCCAACAGCTTTTTGACTTCTAGGGGTAGTTCACCCTGCTCCTTCAATTCTAACAGTCACTTAATTAACAGAAAAGTTGGTGCATTCGCCTTAATAGCTTCTTAGAGTTTAACTCTACTCAATACCAAAGCCTTCTTTGATCTTCGAGCAAGTTTAGGTTGTAGTTTGCTAACTTGACTCAGTATCATAGGGTTCAGTGTAATCTTCTTTCCATCATTCTCAAAAACATACGTATTCCTCAAACCGTCATGAATAACCATTCTATCAAAAAGCCAAGGTCAACCAAGCAACACATGAGATGTACATATGGGTAGCACGTCACAAAGAATTTTCTCGAAATAGTTCCCAATTAATATTGGTAGCAACAATTGCTAGGTGACATGTAGTGCTCCCTTCTCGTTCAACTAATGTAACATATACGGCTTTGGATGTGAAATGGTTAGCAACTTGAGTTTCTTAACCAAGATGGCAAACACTACGTTAATGCAACTTCTACTATCCACAATGAGCGTGCAGACTTACTCGTTTACTTTGCAAGTGATGTAGAATAAGTTCTTTCTCTGCTCTTCCTAGGTAGAGAGTTCCAAACTCATCACACGTCAAACAACCAAAGTTAACTTATCCTGGTCTTTTGCAAACATATCTTCCTCAATTAGGTTAGCATTAACCTCAACCTCATCTGCCACTTGTTTTTCCTCCTTTAGTTCCTCATCTATGCTATCTACTTCAATCTTTGGAACATCTCCCTTAATAATTATGGTCCTTCGGTTCGAATACTAAGCAACCATATGCATAAACCCTTAGTATTTAAAGCACTTGATTTAGCTTGTTTTCCTCCCAAATCCTTGTCCCTTCTCATAAGTTCTCGGAAGTACTTCAACCTCAACTGATTAGCCCTTCTATTCTTCTTTGGCATCCACCCTCCCAGTTGAGTCGACATTTTGTTGAGCTTGGTAACTTCCTTAAACAGGTAGGCTTGATTGACCAGGTTAGCTCATTGGGGTTTGGCTTGGTATTTTGTTCTTTCTTTACCTCTCCACTCGTTGGGATATTCTTACACCCTCATCCAACGTAGTGAATTACTAAAGTTTCACTATATCTCATATGTTATTTCTTAATCCAATGAGAAATCTAGATACCATTCAAGTTGATTACTCATTTACTTTACATTGAAGCATAAGCAATTAAAATTCTCGAACATAATCATCAATAGTTTTGTTCCCTTGTCATAGCTCTTGAAGCCTAGCAAAAGTATCCCATAGATAGGTACCTAGTACAAAACTATTTCTAAGAATCCTTTTTATCTACAATCAGGTGCTAACCTCTCTATATCCTTCTTGCCTCCTCATGGCTTGAAAGTTTTTCCACCATAACGCAGCATACCTAGAGAATTCTACGATAAGCAGTAGCAACCTTTACCTTCTCAAGATCCTCATACTGGTAATAGTCAAAGACATGCTCAACCTTTTCCTCCCAATTCAAATAGTTGTTTATATCCCCAAAACCATTAAAGCTCAAGATTTGAAGCTTCACATGGTCGGCAGCTCAAGGTGCTCAAGCTCACTCTTCTTCCTCATTATACTCTTCTAAATCAATCCTTCTTTATACTCATCCTCCTACTTCTCCTTCACCTTGAACTGGTTGAGCTGAGATCTATGCTCTAGCAAGTTGAGTAACTTATGAAGTGTTTTGCGTAGCCTTAATAGGTTGATAAGCCATTACATGAACAACTCAAGTCAAATTGGCTAAGAGATTAGCCACCTCATCAAATCATTCATCTGTACTCCTAAAGGTGCCTTGGGGCTATTGGCCGTGGTGGACAATAACACTATGGTCATCTCCAATACTAGCATTAACACTAGGACCAATCATTCTTTCAACGAAACTCAATAAACAAACTTAGAATCATCAAAAACAATAGAAACTATCTTCTTAACTCAAACAAACCACACACACTTTCTTTCACAAGAAAGTTCAAGCAAGCTATCAATACAGTGAATGCCCTTAAAGAACAAAAATTTCAGTCAAAACTTGCTCTGTTTTCGTATACTTAAAATAGGGCAAAATAAAGTTGTTAAGTTAGTTTTTTCCCGATTTTATCAAATTTTCCTTAACTTGATCAATATTAAACCCTAACCTATTTAATATTGATCATTGACTAAGAGTTAAAGAAAAACTATTTTTTTATTTCAGAAAACTTTTTAGAGTCACCATCCGACCAACTTCGAAAAAAAAAAAGAGAGTTAAGTTAAATTAATTGGATGGACCGATTTAATATAGCCATCGGTCCACTTGAAAAACCAATTTTAAGAAAAAGGTTTAAAACTCAAAGATTTTGGATCTAGGGGTTGTCTTTTAAACCCTTACGAGTACCACTATTAACTTTCTGAATTTAGATTCAACTTTCAAAACCACCCTTTTTAACACAAAATTGAATTAAGTTAGTTTTATTTTATGAAATTAGACAATTCAAACTATAATTCACACAAAAAAGTAAAATTAAATTTTTACAAATTTTGTATCGCCTCGAAGGTATCTAAGTACCTGCTATTCAGGATTAGATGGACTAACTCTTTCAATAAAACTTTAATGTGTTGGATTCATTTTAATTTTGAAAAGGAGTTAGGTTTACATCTCTTAGCCAATCCATTTTATTTTGAAATTTTCTAAAGGGGTCATCAATCAAGGTTTTTTTATTTTTGAAAATTTCTAAAAGTAACCTAATTTTGAAAAAAAAAGTTGATTCATTTTTATTTTTTGAAAATAAATTTTCTAAGTGATGAAAACATATTCATTATTTATTTATTTATTATTTCTTTTTTATTTACATTTTGATCAAAACAAAGAAAAAAGTAAACTAGGCTTCTTTATCCTTTTTTTTTCTTTTCCTTTTTCTCTATTTTTCTTTTTTTTTACACTTAAATATAGATTATTGTTACAATAAATAAATAAAAAATATAAACAAAATTAGAGCACAACATGAAACAAAAGCAAAGGTCAAACCAATTCAAGGGCTTGGACGTAGGTCAAAGAGGGACTTGGGCACGAATCCTGGATTTGGGTTGAACTGTCGGACCTGACTATGCAGTATACATATGCTGTGAATGAAAGGAGAGATGGACAACCAGCGACATTCGATGAGTGGCTCCAAGTGCTTTTTAGAGTGGGTAAACCTACTTTCATGGGTATTATATTAGAGATATGGGGTTTTGGTGGTGATGCTTTGGTGTTGGGTGGCTATTTAAGGGTAGTGTCATAGTAGCTGCCAGTTGTGGATTTTGATTTACATGTATGGTGGTTGTTGAAGCATAGTGAAGGGTTGGGACTTAGGTTTTCAACTACAGCGAGCTTATCGTAATGGTGGTTTAAGGAGAAAACCACCTAAAGGTGGTGGTTCGAAGGAGTGATTAAGGTTTCACAATGGCTACTTAGAGGTTTGGATAAGGACCGTAGCAAGGAATGAAATTGATGTTAGTGTGGAGCTCAAGACCTAGGTTACTCAATGAGAGTGGTGGTTAGATTGAAAGGGCTCCAAGCTTAAGCCAAGTCTTGAGAGAAAGAGAGAAGGTTCGCCTCTACAGAGAGAAAGCATCGAGTGAGTATGTTTGGAGTGATAGGGAATGAGAACTGATGATGGCCGATGATGCCTAATGTCAAGAACGTTCAAAAGGAGTCTTATTTATATTGCTCAAAGCTAAGAATAGGATGGGAAAGTCATTAGATTGAATTGAATGAGGGAGGACAATCAGGATTCAATCCTTGAATTAGGTGCGAATATGTGTTAAAAAGATGGTTAAAACCATGTCCACAACACCTGTTTTTGCCAAAACTGTCAATGGATGCTTTAAATCATATTAAAGAGCTCAAATCATAGAGAATTGATAATGAATGCATTTAAGGTTATGCAAGTTTTCAAGTCTAGATTTAACCTAATAATAGTGTGTTTCTAGACATATTCTTAAGTATAATCCGCAATACTCTAAGTCTAGTTTGCAATTTCACTATTTACTTTGTGAAAATGTCAATTAAAACTAGTCCAAGAAGGCATGAAAGTAGGCTAACTAAACTAGAATGTTAGTTGGAGGTAAGGAAGATGAAGTCAACTTGTTGACTCACGAACCACTTATAAGGCACCACATGGTGCTTCTAATGAAAAAGAAAAAAAAAAGGCGCAAACAACACTTGTTAAGGAATTAAACCCACAACCTATCATAATTTGCAAGTGCCAAAACTAATCTCTAAACCAAATAGGCCATTGTCTTGTGCCCTGTTAAGCTATGCAACTAAAATATACTTAATCAATACCAACTTGGGCTATTCTATAAAATAAAATGCTACTTAATTAAATTATTTTACAACTTTAAAGACAATTTCCCTTAAAAATATTTTATTTACCTAAAAATCTATTTTACCTAAAAATTTTATCTTTATATTTTAAAAAAAAAATTTGTACTTTCAATAATTTATAATTTTTCTAAGTTTTCTTTTCTTTTTTTCTAAACTTCCTTCTTCTTTTTTTTTTTGTATTTCTCTAAATTAAGACCCTTTACCTAATCCGCTCAAACTATATATATAAATAACACGAATACTCCAATAAGTATACTAGATCGAAATCAAGTAATAAAGAGTAAGTAAGGTTATCGATCCCTCAAGGATTAAGAAATTACTAACCCTGTGATAGTTCTTATCAATAATTAGGCAATCAAGATTGAATTGTGAATTAACTAATTTCTAATTATCCTAAAAATGTCAAAAGAAAATTACATTAATTTATATAAAATGAAGCAATCAATTGAAAATTTGAGAAAAACAAAATCCACCCTAGTTGTGCAAATCAACTTGTTATCATGTTATTAGATTAATAGCTATACGGTCATTTAAGTGAAATTATCATACCTTAAAACTTGAGGACTCAACCTCTAATTAATCGGTCAACTTCTACATCTCTAATTAACACTGGACTTTAAATTACAATCATATATCTCCCAATGCTATAATCGACTAATGCTTTAAATTAACTATCCCTAATATCTTAGCAAATAATTAACTTGAGAAATCGCATTAATCCCTAGATAATTTCTAATTAATCTAATTAACACTACTCCTACATTAGCTAATCAATTTAATCAAGAATTTCTAACAAACCCTATATGAACTCCCGTATCAATAGTGTTTCTAACAATTATAACCATTAGAAAATTATAATTAAAATCATAGAAATTAAAATTATGAATTAACCAAGCATCTATTAAACCTATAACATAACTACATTATCATCTCAACTTTCTAGGGTTTCATCAATTCCTATAATTAAAACTTAACCAACCATGGAAATTAAAATAAAAGTACATATAACAATAGAATTTGCAAAGAAGTTCATGATTAGGAATAAGACAAATCACATAATTGTATAAATAGAAATGACAAATTATGTAATTATGATAAAAAACTTCGGTTACAAATTCTAAAGATGATCTCTACAGCAAAAGCAAAGTCTTCTTAATGATCTACGAAATTCAAAACTATCTCCTAACTACTTGTAAGACTCTCTAATTCTAAAGAAGATGTAAAATTCATCTAAAATATCAATTACATGACTATTTATAGAAAAAACAAAGGCTGGTTTTCGATTGGATATCTTTCACTAAAGGCTGGCCATGAAGGTCGGTGGTGTAAAAGTTGAAAAGTCGCCGGTATACAGTGTAGGTCGACTCAAAGCCAGTTGCCTTCAATTCCAAAGTATTATGGATTGATTCGGGCTTCCTTCATTTGCGTAAAACTCCTCTAAATTGATCGTATTTCCACTCTGAATTCTCTGAGACGTAAAATATTCAAATGAAAATACTTAAGTACCATTTCTTAATAATTTTTATAAAATCAATAATAATTCTACATAATTCACACATTAAAATATGAGTAAAATATGCCTTTATCATTTCCCTATTCTAAAAAATCTTTAACACTACAAGGGAGTAAAAATAAGGTGTCTACATTATTATATAACCATAGTAAACTATTACTCCTTCTACTTACTCAAATACGCACAGCTAACTTCTTAAGCAATTACAACATGCTACTACAACAATCACTATTCACTGGAAAGTTTAAACACAACTTACCCAAACAAAACCTCCAATCTAATACCAAGATAATACACCGTATATAAAGCTGATAAGGATGACAGTATCGAGGTAGGTTCAAGCTTGTAAAAAGCTTGAAAACGAAGTGGGAAAATGTGCGAAGAATAACAAAAGTAAAACAAGCTACCCCTTAAATAACTCTAAGGATATGATGCACTAGGAAACTTCCAAGAATTCACAACTCAACTTAATATAACATACGAGTTGATTTAGTAAGGGTACTCACCACCTAACTTTGCTTAAAGGTTAAGACGAGAGTGAAGTAATCAATGGAGAACAATGCTTAAGAAGAAGAGAAGCATATATTCAATATTTTAAGATATGATTATTCTTACAGCTATATGCACAATGCATATTTATTCCTAAAAAGTTAAAGCATCCTGCCTAAAATGAAAAAGACTAAAAGGATAATGTTTGAAAGAAGCAATGTATAAGGAAAAATGAAGGGTACAAATGAAAAATCAAAAAAATCAATGGATTTATGTAGCGGAATCCTTCACATAAGACTTAGATATATGGCAACAGGTTATTGGAAATGCTTCTGACAAAAACAAACAAATGGTACAGTCAGGATGGAGGGTTAAGCAAAGGTGCTAAGTAAAGGTACTGAGTAAACCTAGGTCTACCCGAGAAAATGGCTATGGATGTATGCTGGAGTTATTGACACCGATATTACCAAATTAGAGGTTGGTTTGATCAAGACTAAGCAAGTGTATAAGGGATTGGGCTACTAGTGGAGCTTAAGTTAGGTTGGCACTCAACTATTGAGAAGCAAAAAGTTACTCAGCTCAACATGTCGAGTTAGTTGATAGTAAGGATCAGCTTAGTCTCGGCAAGAGTTAGTTGCAAGAGAATTCATTGTGTTTGTCCCTCAAGACCTCAAGCTTAAGCTTAAGTTAAGGGTTCAATAGTCCGATTCCTATCAAAGGGTATCTTTGATTTCATCTGTACACTCTTAAGATAACACGGCTATCTTTTACCCATTTAACTTTCTCTTTTTACTCAAAAATTCTTTCAAGAACTTTTATAGTGAGACGTATACATCTATAAACGAGATGTTTATGTGCAATTTCTTAAACATATCTAAGAACTTAGCATATTGCTCATCATCTTACTTCTTTTTCAACCTTATTGGATAAGGTATTGGTGGCACATTTGGTTTTACCATTGGTTCAATAACTTTAGGAAGAGGCTCCTATTGTACCACTTTCTCCTTTTGCTTGGATTTAGAAATTGCAACATCCCTTACACCAACCTGCTTGCCTAACCTCAATGTAATTTCTTATATTGGCTTAATGGGGGGTTTTAAACTTACAACACTATCAATCTTCTTTTCCAATCTCTCTAAATCCTTCAAGGTCATATTAGCAAGTTTCTCAAATGCAACTTCTTAAACTGGTTTTTCAACTTCTATAGACTCCTCACTAGGCACTTCCGAATCATGATAGGTGTCATTTGATATAGTGGCTAGATTTAGAGTTTCTATCTTATCACTTAGAGCCTCAATTCTCTCCCTAACACTTAGATTAGTTTATTGTACGGCAACCAAGCTATCTAATATTTGTATAATTTAAGTCTCCAAGTTATGGATGGTAGATTGCTAGCCTTCAAATTGTATGTCCCACTTCTACATTAAGCCAATCATCTTCTCTTCCAGAGTTTGCTTCTTCTCATAACTTATGTTCATTGAATGTGAAAAAGGTCTCGTGACACTATCTTGCCATGAAAAAGTAGGGTTGTGGTGCCACTCTAGATTTGAGGTATTATAACACATCCCCCAACTCTCTTCAACTTAATGGCTTTCAACATAGTTAACTTGTTTTAAACATAAATTTCCAGATGGGGAGAAATAATTACATACCTAGCATTCTAAGTGGTTATGTAGGCTACCACATGATTCACAAATAATTGGAGGATTTAAGTGTGAAGTAGACATGAGTCTTTCTATCTGAGTGGTCAGAGTTGCTACCTGGTTTGTCAACTATATGATCGCATCAATCTTATGTACATGAGTAACTCTTCTTTGTGTCGCTCTCTTCATCTACTAATTATAAGAATTTTTCGCTGTCTCTCCAATAAGTTTATAAGCATCATCTAATGACTTATTCATTAATGCACCTCTAGAAACTACATCCAACATCATTTTTAGTTGGGCTCCTAAACCATGATAAAATGTTTGAATCAATACCCAAGTAGGAAGCCCATGGTATGGACATGTTCTTAATGAATCCTTAAACCTCTCTTAGGTCTTAAACAAGGATTCACACCCTCTCCCAGGTCTCAAACAAGGACTCACCATTATATTGCTTACAATATATAATCTCAATTCTCAACTTAATAGTATCGACTAGTGGGAAAAACCTCATTAAAATTCTTTCTACCATTTGATTCCATGTTGTGATTATGCCAACTAAAAGGGAGTTCAACTAACTTTTTACCTCATCCCGTAAAGAGAAGGGGAATAGCTTAAGTCTCATTACATCATCTGATGCCCCATTGTACTTGATTGTCTCACAAATATGTATAAAATTTGTAATGTGCTTATATGGGTCATCATTAACAATGCCTTTAAATTGGCTAGCTTGAATCATCTAATAAGCTTAGGTCTTATCTCAAAATCATTAGCCTCAATGATGGGCTTAGTGATAGCATACCTAGTTCCACCAACTATAAGCACTCTATACTCTCTTAATGCACAATTGTTATTAACTTGTATATTAGCCATCTTTGCTCTCGAATCAAAGTTTGATACTCTATTCTTTAACTAGTTAATGCAAGTTTCTTATCAATTTGCAATTCAAACAATACAAGTTCACTACCTAAATTCTTCTTACAAAATGCACCTACAAAAAGAAAATAAAACAGAAGCAATAAATTGAAATCTAACAAAAACTAATAAAATAAAAAATAGAATACTTTTATGCTTTCCAATTTCTTTACTTTTTTTTTAACAATAAAAAAAAACTTAAAATAAATTAATTAAACCTAATTATAACCTAAGAAATAATAAAACAAAACACTTAGTCTATAAGCAGTCCTAAAAGCTAAAATTAGCACCACAATCTCCGACAACGACACCAAAAACTTGATACTCTAACCACTACTTTTAAAACAAAAGCATATATAATACTAACAAGTGCAAATGCATTAGGTTACGTATGCAATAATAAAAGACTAGTAAGTCCAAGTTGTTCCCGTAGGGATTAGGACTATGTCTCAGCTATATTAGTTCTACTTATATCTAGGCAAACTGAAATATACTAAAATAAAAGAATATAAATCTACTCGTAATTAATATAAAATATTAATCTACTTCTAATTAATAAAGAAAATATAGGAAATCAATACCTAAAAGATTAAATCAATGAACTAGTAAATTGAAATCTTCGATTGATGTTAATGATCATGATATTAAAATATACTATATTTGACTATTATATCCTTAATTAGTTTAGATTATTTCTTTTGATTTCTCTCTTAAGTGATCAAAGTAATGAAGCATAGAATCACCTTCCCTAAAAGTATAAATTACCCTGATTAATTAACTAAATCTTCCTATCTTTAGAAAAGATTATTTAGTTAATTAACAATTTATGTTCTAAATCATAACCCAATTACAATACATTATCTCTAATGTTTTACTTATAATCCGATATTAGTTTGCTATGGAATCAATTTTATTTTTCTCAAATTTTAACTCAATCTGATACATATTCTATAATTAATAAAACAAATGCTCTATGATAAAAACATCAAGATTACCAATATTCAAATATGTAACATAAAAATGTTAAAGATCCATAGATCTAATATCCTAACAAAGAAAATCAATTCATGATTAAATAAAGCATACAAACTACAAAAAAAAAAAAAAGAAAATCCATGAATAAAAAACAAGGAAAGGATAGGGAAGACTTATTTTTTATCATAAAAATTGAAAATCCTTAACCTTTAATTTTTACATAAATTAACTCATCCGTTTGTAAATAGCGTTGATCCCGTTAATTAATTACATAAAAACTAAATGAATATGGCGAAAACTACTGTACGAGAGAGATTAATGGAGTCGGCTCTACAGTATTCTCTATTTCGTCTTCGTCCACGACCATCTTTGAAAGGGTCTCCCCTGTTCATGTTTAATTTTTATATAGTATATAATATTGATCAAAATGCTTCAGCATATGGAGACTATGATGGTGGACTTGCGATTTGCAATTGCTTTGGATCATTGACACGTGAGCTTGGCAATTTGATCAAATCTCCAGGCACAGCTTGGTTATCGTCCGTAGTAGACTTAAACGTCAGGTTGACATGTGTAACGATTGGGCCTCTAGCATACGGACTTAATTAATCACGTCAGACGGACTTAAATATACGGTCCTCATGGCTATGGATTTCCATTAAATAGGATACACCCATACATGATAATGTGGAATGATTATGTAACTTTCTGATTTTTATATTTCATCACAGCTCCCGACGTGATCATGTCAAATAATTGTGTAACTTTCTGATTATTAAATATAATTCCAACACGATCATGTCAATTGACTGTATCAATCTTTAAAACTTTATAACTCTTTTGATTCAAGTCTAAATTAAGCGAAACTCCATCCATTCTTTTTCTTTTCATCTGAGTTATTCATCAAAGACTTGAAATAAAATATTTTTTAATTAAGTGTCAAATATCCATAAAATACCTATAAAAATATTAAAAGCACTAATAAAAATCCATTAATAAATATATATATAATAAATCACTTATTAAGTTGGCACCCTAATAATCCTTGCGCAATAATGTTTTGATTGGAGTCATATTTGGAAATAATCCAAATAGATTTAGGTTGTTACTTAGAGACATGGTTACATGGTTACTAGAGAATTTGAGAGGACCCAATACCAATATTATAAGTATTATATATATATTGTGTACTAGAGTCATGAGTTACTTTAAATTCCAAGATACCAAAATTATGTTGCTTATTAGACTTAATCAAGATAATAACTAGTGCTTGTTGCATATAGATAATTGTATTAGCTGTCGTATGTGTTTATGCATTATGGTGTGTATCAAGTGCATTTGTTTGTACCCTGTCTATAGTGACAATGGATATTATGGTGACAAAGCTGATCTCTATAATTGTTTCTATAACTTTGGAGATGGTTCAACATAGTTATGTAGAGGTTATGAGACTCGTTGAATATAATTGTTAGACTTGTTTTAATTTTGTTTTATTTTGTAACTTAAGTCACGAGAAGTCACTTAAAACTTCTTGAGTTAGTGCCAACAATAGTAGTACGTTGTTAAGTTTTGAGGTAATGTTCATGAGATGTTGAGATTAAACTTTTTGGTATTTTGAGATTGAAAATCAATGAACGAGTGTTATTACAGGTGATGAGTGATTAATGGATCTTGCGATGATGTTAGCAAAATGTTTATAGCTGGCTAACGTATCAATAGATTATAGGAATATAAAATAGTTTGTAATTTTTCAGGTTCGTGAACGTTACACCGTTGCTTGTTGTATGTGCTTATACCATTAGAAACAAATTTTCCTAATAATATCTCTTCGATTATTAAATTGTTATGTTGCTTGTATTTAATCATGTTGAGATCTTTGGATGGCAACCCCATATTAGGTTTTTGTGGACTTGGAAGGAAATGATCCTATAATGATGTGATAGTTAAGCACTTAGACTATGTTTTAGGCTTAGTAGATAGTCGATATGAGGGAATTGTATTTGATCCGCATCAATTAAGTATGTAGGGAGGAAGTTGCAATGGGATGAACTGGTGGTTTGTTCGGATATTAAAGATAGATGTTACTCCCAATAGTATTATATAGGCAACAAACTTAAGATAAGCTTATTTTGTTGTCATTGTTATTGGAGGTGTGAACTCAGATCATTCTCTATCTATATTATTATTGTTTATAGAGATTTCTCCCTAAGGTCAAGACTAACCTAGATAGGGCAATGTCTAATCTACTAAATGACTATATCCTCCTCCTTTACTATTCTTAACTTCCTTTAGATCTCTTCAAGTATCTAGACTAGCTCAGGAAAGCTGGTGAGTTGAATGCCTCTCAACTAAATAGAAAAACCTAATCAAAATGGATCGAGATGACCTCATTTAACTCAGAGTAAATACCTACAAATTAGACTTTGACTTAATTAGCCCCAAAGAAGTCAAATTTTAATATCAATCACAAACAGTTAGATTCTTGTCTAATTAACCACCCACTAGCTGCCATAACATCAACCACATCCCCCAAAATCAGAAAGTGGTTTTAAGTTCAAATTAAATGCACGTGTCAAGTTTTGGAGGCAACATTACCAAATTCAAACTAACCTCTCTATAAAAGGAGATTGGGATGTAAACAACAAGTTCTTCTGGACACTTTTACAATCTCTTTAAACTCTTATTTTTACCTTGTGATCTTTCTCCTAACTTAAGTATCAGAGTAGTAATGTCCGAGTCACCCTAGCATCCTCATTGCCTTACTTTCTTCTTATTTTGCAAACAAGATTTGAGCAAAGTATCCTACCTGCTTCTCATCACAATTTCAAGTATCAATTATCCTAATAATATGGTGTCCTACCTAAATCTAATGCAAAATAACAAATATAAAACACGCAATACAATCCTTTCGTCTTTTAAGGGTGGCATCTCCTTTATATCCAACGTGTGATAATTATATTAGTAGACAAGTATTATTGAAAAGATATATTGAATTCTCACAAATAAACACTATATAGCAACAAATGTATAACAAACCTAGTCTATAATACTAATTTGAGTTGGATGTGGGATAGAGTGGGATTTTCAGGCACGCTTACATTTGGTAAGCATACAATTATGGCATTCAGGTTTGGTGGGCTTGGCCGCTTGGTTTCCTTATCCTGTTGGACTAGTAGAAAATCATGCATGATTAGTTCAAATAAAAAGATATTGTTTCTTTATGCCTAAGATTTTACAATTATGAACTTTTGTTTCCTTAAACAGTTTAAATATCAATAAAATACTCAATACATTTTTTTGTTCGATTTTATTACTTTCGTGAACTTTTTTCCTCTGTGATAGTTGATGTGTCGCTGTCATAATATATTGTATTAGGTTTGTATCATGTAAAGAGAATTTATTTAACTAAATTCCACATAACAACTATCTGTTACTTACTCCGAACGTATAAAATAAATAAATAAATAACATTTAAACATTTTACTTTGTCGAGTTATATTATATTTGTTAGTCATACACTTATTTACTGACGTAATATATAGAAGCACCAGTAACTCCCATGTGTTAATCAGTAAAATCCTAGTATGTCGTATGTCGAACAATTTTCATTATCATAGGCCTACAATGTCTGAAAAACTACAACAATCAAATACTTCAGATATATGATAAAACTTGCAAAACGTTGGCAATACATATTTTCGCGGAGCCTTCAGCTAGAGAATGCTAAAAAGTATATATATATATATATATATTTGATCTAAGCGAAGAAAACTGGTCAAGTGAACAAAACCAATGAAATAACTTTCGCTTAGATCAAATAGATTCACGCTAAAGTCCACTTTAATTAAATTAATGGGCACGACTGTGAGTTTAGCAATAAATTGGGGATGGAGAAAATAGCCTTAAATGAAAGAGTCCAGTGAAATTCGCTGTTATGTTTGGGCACCATAGCTGGGCTACAACTTTTATGGTTTTTTGTAAAAACCTCCTTCATGATACGTGTTAACTTGAAAAAGCAGGAGACACCTAATAACTCAAATTAACACTTGTCTTTTTAAGGGATTTCCACCGCTTTTGCAAGTGAGATTTCAAGAATACATCATGAAGAAACGTCCGGTTTATGGAAGTTACTTGTCCTTTCATTTTCCACTTCGCCATAATTATTTATAGATTTGCTAAATTTAATTATTTATTTTCTTTGCTACTTTTTCAACATTTGTAAAGACTATATTGTATGCCTTACTAAACTACAAGAATTTTCAAAGGATCCGGGTTAAAGGGAAAAAAAACAAAAAATTGAAGGATAGATAAATGTTTGCAGCATATATCACTTTTCTAGAAGTAAATTGTATGGTACTCGAATTCGATTTGGGTGAATAGCTTTTGTTGATTTGGAACGGTAGAATAAAATACATCCGCAAATGTCTATTTTTTTCCCCATGGAAAATTAAATTTTGTTTTGGGAGATAATGCGAATGTACAAAACATATGTCGGCTTTGTTTCAATTAAAACTAGTTGGAAAATTTTTCAATTGGTGAAAGGTTTGGAATTTTAACACTTCTTTCATTCAGTATGGATTTTTTTCCTTTTTTTTTTTTTTTTTTAAGGAAAAACTAGATTTACCACTTAGTATGCATAAGCATAACAACAAATATCCACCGACAAAAACAAAAAGACATAACCTCAATAACATTCAGACGTGTGCCCGTTCTGCTACTGCCCAAATAAGATATATAAATAAACTTATGCTCGCACTGAATAGTGTTTAATATGACAATAAACGAGCTGCTACTGCTGGTACTATCAATTCTAGTAACCAAACCAGTCAATATTTCTTCCATTGAGATACTATTTATATTATCTTATCTACCTATTTGACTAGCTGAAGAAGCACGTTATAGACAATTGCTACGGGTAAACCAAGAAGCATGCCGAACAGGACCCTGCCAATTATCAATAGAAAAATGACTTGTCAGTCTCACACAACCTCCCGAGTCAATTCATCAATCAAGTGAAAATCAATATTGAGCTTACGCAGTGCTCAGAATGTCTGCATGGAGACCATATTCCTTCGCAAACACGAAAGGAATAATCCCTTGAGGGAGAGCAGCCTACAGTAGAGATTAGATATCAGATGACAAGAGTGTGGGAGTGGAAGAAGAAGAAGAAGAAGAGTAAAATTGAACTCAAGCTGTTTTCGTTCACCTGCAAAATAGATACTTGCAAAAGAACTCCACGGATGCCTACAGCTAGAGCTGTCGCAGCAACGATACCCGGTCCTATTAAGAACCTCATGACCAACGCTGTTGTTGCCATAGACTTGCCACAAGCAATAAATTTCGGTAGTGATGCCATAAATAATCCTGAAAGAATACATGAGCTTCTAAATTGAAATTGCATGTTGAACTCTATAAAATAAGATGGATTGAAAATTAAGATGCAAGACACGTATGGTTTTGTTTATTCTATGAAAATTGAATACCTAAGCTGAACATTGCCATTCCAAGACCTGTATCAGCTATTATTAATATTGAGCTTTTCACAATGCGAGGCATGTCGATGTGCCACCTAGAAAAGACAGATGATGGAGAATACATGCAAGAGTTTAGTATTGCACTGCTGAAATATACATAACCTGTAATAGTATAGCCTTAAGTATTTTCATTATGGAAAAAAATTGTATTCCATGGAAAAAATTTAGAAATCAGATTCGAGTGCGAGGAAAGTGGAGTTATGAGTGTACCTGAAAGATATTAGGGACCATAATACACCTAATACACTTGCATAAGTATTGGGATTTCTTACGAGTTTCCTCCAAATCACGCCTAGAATTAGTCTCATGAGGACAATTGTTGGAGGCCTCTCCTGCTGCATTTCCTTATCACCTCCATTTGCATTGATCTCAGTTCTTTTAATAGTGTTTGCTCCGTGATTTGGTGCATCCTCTGGTTCCTCCACAAAATTTTGTGCATCTACATCAACAAAAGATGTAACTGGACAAGAACATAGAACCTAAAGATTCAACGACAAACTTGCAAAGTAGGAATATAGGCATACCATGCAAGCTTCCTTCAGGAGTTGAAGTCCAAACATGCATGTGGAGCTGCCCCATCCGAGGTGTTATGCTTCTACCATCGCTGCCAGCAAGCGAAGGTGGGGGAACAGGAGCCACTTTTGATTGGATAATTCCATTACTGATATTGCTCATTGATCTCATCCTGCTCACGGTAACAATATCCTCATGCTCAATGCTCAAAGGCCTCATGAAAGCCAAATTCGAACCTCGACGAGGATATGAGTTCCTTAGACGCTCTTTAAAACTATTCCCGCAATTCCAATGAAAATCGACTTCATCAAAATTGGACAATCCTGATGAAGAGTGAATCGAGTAGATCTCCACCCCACTAAGATTCGAGGCTCTTGGGGTAGAAACTTTTGAACTCAATCCATCAACTTTTTCCGATGAAAAACCAGAAGGTCTCCTAACCAATACATGGAGCTTACCATCACTATCGATTTCCGCATCGGTCTGCAGTGATTCTACATCACATAAGGAATTCACATCTGAATCGACATGAACCGATTTTATGTCCTGAGCACAATCAGGAAACTGTCGCATTATTAGGACCTTGGCTGCTCTATATTCAAACAAGAACAATAAAAGAGTGTACCAAATCACACTCTGCAAAACCACTACTTGAACGAGTAGACTGGCTGAAAAATCACCATACATGGCTTGCAGGAGGGGAATGCCGATGACCAGTGTGTTAGGAAGGGTAGAGAGAGAAAATAGAGTGATAGACCAGTCAAGGCCTCCACCACCACCCTTTTTGGTGAAACTCGACCAAACGCCAAGGATGACTAGGACAACCATTTTCTGGAGGGTATCTGCTGCAATGAAAAGAAGATTTATTTTATACAAATCGTTGAAAGCTATAAATTTAAACGACAGGACGGGAAGGGCTATCATGGCTACATAGCGGTTGATGCCAGCGCATTGTTCCGGCGTGAAAATCTTCCACCACCGGACAGCGGCGTAGGCTAGAAACATGGCAACATACAAGGGCACCAATGCAACAAGCACATTGTATATGTCTTTCCCGGTAATCATGTTTTGTGATGGAACAGCTGTTGAAGTGAAGAATTATATAAGTAGCCGTCTTACATGTGAAATGTTATAGCAAACGGGAGAAGCAGTAACGCAGTGATTTGCTCCTCACTGTCTTCCCAAGAGGAGGCCAGACTTAATTACTATGTCTGAGTTTTGGTCAAGGAAACCTTAGTTTTCAGTATCAGACTCCACTCAGTTTCTCGTTCCCTCTGCCAAATGGAATATCATGCAATACAACAAGGTCGACACAATATTCGGATCACCTTTTTTTCTTGACAACGTGTTTGGAGAAGAGGGGAAAATGGGGTGACACCTGCACACGGCTTACTTCAGTGATGCAATCAAGGGCCGGGTTGTGATCTCTGTTTACGGCTCTGGCAGACGCATCGAAATAAAAAAAAAAAAAAAACACCTACTTATTGAAGACCTCCACCAAATGCTGCATCAGAATACGTAGTGAACATGATATTTGGAAATAATCAAATAGATTACAACATCGAATCCAGCAATAACTATATGAATATATACCACCATACAGAGAGAAACATAAGAAGCAAGAAATCGATAAATAATTACCTGGAACTAAATCCAAACATAAAATTCGGGCCTTCATTCCGCCCTCACCCAGCTTAATATAAGCTTTTCAATCCTAGCATGCACTACTTTCTCTTATATAATAGTATCTTCCATTAAGAAGTCTCCAAAACTCCCGGGTACATCTCCAGCTTTCTCTTCTCTGCCTCTCTCCTTCGTCATGTATGATTGAGGATGTCATTCTAATGTATATATATGCATATATGTATATACATATATATATATATAACTTATACTCTTATAAATACTATTATACCAATAAATTGCATTTGAGTACTTAATAATATATTATTTATAATGATATATTATTCCATATAGTACCATTATATATATATATATCAACAGATAATGCATATACTGTATAGTATTATCAAAATTATATGCATGTAATGGATTTACGCTAACTATACAAGATTAGGAATATAATATCTACATTTTACATGTTAGTGCCCTAGCAATGTTATACTATATATATATACGTGTACATAGACACATATATGCACGCATATATATAGCAAATATTATATTACAATATATGTATATAGTATATACATTATATCACAACATGACAAAACATATATAACAAAATATATATATATATATATATACATACACATATATATTGGATATCTCAATCTGTCCTTGCTGATGTGTACAACAAAATCGTCCTATATATAATATAACCCACGTTACTCTAATGTTTATTTCCGCATCAATGTACAATCATTGTCTAATATATACAATTGTTTTTTCATCTAAAAGAATAAGACATCTGCAAAAATTATGCAACGGGAAAAATAAAAAAACGTAGATGATAAAGAATGTGATGCCTTAGTCAAATAGTCTTCTCAAGAGTTCGCCTCTCTTATGATATGAGAAATCAAAATTTACTCATTTTCTGTACTTTGCGAAGAATATCTCAATTCAGAGTGATCTTCTCTATGACCCAGTTTACCATCAACGATGAGTCCAATTCAATATTAACATTGAAAAGAATTTAATTGATAGTAATGGGCTTATCCTTGTCATTGCGCTTCAAGTTCATTATAAATTACTATATTAGATATATAAGTGTATATCGTGTTTATTATTAACATGATACATATATTATATATTATATGTTACTTATTATGCATTATATATATATATACTTCCTAACATAACTAATGTTCTTTCATTTATCATTAATAATTGCTTGTCGGCTATTTTGATACAATTGACATGATATACTGTCTTTATTTATCTTGAATAGTTAATTGGACCATTTTCATAAACAGTTGACATGATATATTGTCTTTATTTATCTCGAATAATTGAGTCTTGATTGTTAATCTTCAAAGTTGACGGATGAATAATTGTTGAGCATACTTTGTCTACTAAGAATAATTGATAGTCTTTGAAATGAATGGTTGATATACCTAAGTTGAATAGTTAACTTATTTGTCATGATATGTCTTCACTATCTGGTATTGTGATAAAAGTTCTTTAAATAGTTGATAATGTGTCTTCATTATCTAGCATTTTGAATTATTGGCTTAAATAATTGTTTTTCATAAGAATTGAAATAATCTTCATAAGAGTTTTCTTCATATCTGTGTCATTCTGAACAAAATATCTTAAAATTTTCTAATATTGAACAAATATGTTTTGATTGAACAAAATACACACTTCTCCCCTCACATATTGAGCAAAATTAATTATTAAACAATTTAATCATGTTTTTCTTTTATATTTTGAAAAATCTGAGGTTCTTGCTAGATCAGCTTGAATTTGACTTTTTTCTTATAAAAAGATTCTTGTATATTTCAATTTCAAGCTTCTCTTATAACTTCTTGTTTCATCATACCTTGTATCAAAGGATTATCTTATATGATATTGTAAGTTTTTATTATTTGTTTGTCTTTATTATTATTATTCAATTTTCTTCAATATCATGTATGAATCAAAGCTTTATATAAACTTTTACAAAAATCAAATTGCTAGTTGCAAATTCAAAAGAAAATATATAAAATGTCAAATTATTACTTACAAAACATTGTAGAATATCTTAGCAAAGAAGAATTTCAAGATAAATATTCAAAAACATGTTTAAAATATCATCAAGATTTAATCATAGAAGATGAGAAAAGATTACTTGCTAGTAAAAGATTAAAAAAAAACATTATTATGAGAAAATATCAAGAATTTGTTGTTAAAAATATTTCAAATTAATGAATAAATTTATCAATGTTATAGAAAGTTTAGTTTTAGAAAATATAACAAATGTTATTAGGTATATTTTATATTTGGAAACAGAACAACAAAGAAATATTCAAGGACTAAGAAAACTTATTCAAGAAGAAGAAAGAGAAAATATATTCATTGAAAAATTTATAACTAGAGATAGATTTTATTCATTTCTGATAAACGCTTTTAGACAGCATTTAAGGGAATTAGATAGAGTTCATCCTACATCTTTATAAAGTTGTATTAAACCAATAAGACAAAGGAATTTTCAAATTTAAAGATATCGTCAACTTCAGAAATAGTTAATACGATCAATCTAAAAGAATTAAGGTTGTGCAATGATTTAAAGGTTAACTCAAAAATTCAAAAGGAAAAAAAAAAAAAAGTCTTAAGAAAGAATTAGGAAATTTTTGTTATCAATATAGTTTCAAAAAAATAAAGGCTCCATCTTCAAAAATAAAATAAAAATTTTTTTAATAAACTCCATGAGAAAAAGGAATACAAAAGATATAAAAAATATAGATCTAAAAGAAAATCTTTCAAAAAAGAAGTAAAATATGATAAATGTGATATTAAAGGACATATTACTCTTAAATGTTCAAAAAATAAGAAAATTTATTAATTAGATTTAGATGATGAAGTTAAAAAGAATTATGTAAAATTATCAATGAAGAAAGTATAGAAAAAAAGTGATTCGAGTTATGAAACTTTGATTGTATTCAAAAAATAAAAAATGATTTAGATATCTCTACGACAGAAGGATCTGATTTTGAATGTTGTTCCAAAAATATTTATTCAAGTAAATAGTTAAATGTTGTTATTAATGAAAAAAAAAATTCTTTTAAAAATGGTTGATCAAATAAAAAAATCCAGAAAAATGAAGAGAATATTTACTCAAGATCGGAGAGATGTTAATGAACAAAAAAGAAAATTCAAGTAATAAAGAAATTTATTCTATAAAAAAAATTATAATAAATTTTCAAAAGAAAAATATCTAATAACTGTAAAAACTCTTCAAGAAGAAATTAATAAAATTAAAGGAGAAGTTAAAGAATTAAAGGAAAAATATAACAATTTAGAAGAAAAAATGAAAAAAAATTAAAAATGATGATTTAGAATCAAAAGAAGAAAAGGAATTAGTTGACGCTGATAGTATCGAGCTATTCCATCAAAATGAAGATAAAGATATTATTTATTCAAAATATAAGATCAAAAAGTTACCTTTATAAACTCAAATGAAGTATAATAATCTTATCTCTAAATGTAATATTCAATCAATCCCATCTTATCTACCACTACTAAGATCCTATACCCTTATTTTTTGTGTTGATAAGCTAAAACTATAGTCCCGACAATAAGTCCTAAGAGAAATAGTGAGACCGTTGGTCAACAGAATATTTCCATAAGTAAATAGGTTAACACAAATTTTCTTAGTAAAGTATTAAGTTATTATTAAACAAAGATAAATCTATTACAAAGATCTTCTTCTTCTTTTAGCTTTAGATCTGGACAAAGCTCTTTTTCTACTAATGCAGAATCCAATAATTTAAATCAAGAAGTTTATAACTCTTCTAAAATTAAGATTTCTCAATCCATGTCTAGTTTTCAGTAGAGTGATTTGGATTATCTTCATCAAATAACATCAGATAGACAGATTTTGTAGTTAGTTCTCCATTTATCTCAAAAGGTGTAAACCCTTAAATTTTTCGACCTAGCATCTGAAGTAAACTTAAGTATGTTAGATATTTTTAGGAGTTGATAAAGCTAGTGAAAGTAGAAATCCTAAGATAACTAATCAATTGTGTATAAAATTTTTCTACCCTAAACATATGTAAACACTAAAGATTTCATCCGAAAGTGATAAAAACCCTAATACCATAACTTTAAGAATATAAAAATACTAATTCACCATAATTTACCCTAAAACCCTAATTAATAATATAACCTTAGTATTATACCAAATCATTGATAAAAGAGTAAAGATAACTTTCAATCATTCATAAATACATATAATACTAAAGTAATCCTTTAGAAACTAAAATATTGTATTATAAATCACATTTGTCTTCTAAGTATATAAATAGGTTGGTATTATATAGAGTTAAGAGTTTAGTTCATGCTTATGTTACATATAGTAAGTATTAATACCCTAAATGAAACTTTTCATGATGATTATATAAGTGGCCTACCAAATAATGTATATAGGATATAAATACCTAAAGGAAGATCTCATTACCTATTTTTACTAATCAATTCACAAAACTTCTTATTTCCTTAATTTTCTTTCTAATTTTTCTTAATTACTTCATTATGTATATTTGGATTACATGTAATTGTAAAATGTTGACCAAGTCAACATAAGGAAAAGTCAACATATGTATCATTATCAATTAGAATCTTCTCTTCTTTTCTATTGATTTCTTTTCTTTAGATTTTTTTTTTCCTTTTCTCTTCCTTGTTACCATCCACTCCTTTCCCCATTTAGGACCCCACTTGTTTTCATTTTCAAAGCATAAAAACAATACAAAACCAAGTCCTTTTCTTCCTTCTAAAACCATGATTCCCTTTCCCTTTTACCCTTTCTCAATTTTCAAACTTTACATCCATATTTCAAGGAGAAAAAAGGTATGTTATTATGTATTGTTCCATCTCATTTAATAGTTAGATGTATAGGTTAGGTTAGTATAGGAACTTTATGTGTTATGTACATATATGTTGTTGAAGGAATAAAGTTCCAATCTTTATGCTTAGAAGTATAGGATAACTTTAGTAAATAGAAAAAGAGCATGTGTGCATATACCTGAGCATGTGTACATATACCTAAGCATGTGTATACATTAAGAGTATACTTGATAAATACATGTATAAAGACCTTTGTACATAAATATCCATTATGTACATAATCTAAAATAAGGCATATACCAACTATATATATATATATATATATATATATATATATATACCATGCTAAATACACCCTTAAAGTACAAAAATATGACAATTATGAAGCTTTCTTAAGAGGGGACTTTAAGTATACGAAAATACATATGTCACCGTATGTGTATATAGGTATATATACTGTATAAGTACATAAGTATACATATTAGTATGTCAGAAGTATAAGTATATATATAACATATCTATAAAGTGTATGAATACATAAGTATAATAATGGATGATGATATAAGCAATGACATAATTGAATAATGATGTAATTAAATGATGACATAAGTCATAACATAAACTTCTAAAATAATAAACTATAAGATCATTAAAGTGTAAGAATTAATAGCTAATAAAACTATTAGCTACTAAAATTGAACATAAAAATAGCCAATATGAATACTTAAGCTTCAATAGTTAGAATTTCAATAAATTTAATCTATATTGTAAAACACAGGTTTTAACATCTAAAATGGACATCACCGTGTGAATGTATATTTGAAAACAATGAAAAACGACTATAAATTCATAAATATCAAAAATAGAATGAAAAAATTACATAGGATTAGTGATAATGTCTAATCGGATCAAAATCGATAGTAATCTAAGTAGAATTAGGTAAATAGATATCTAGAGTTACTAATTAATTCAATTGCTTACTATTGTTATTATATTGTAATGATCAGGTGATCTCAATACAAGTGAGGATCTCCTGATTGATTACTACGACTAGAGTGAGTCATTATAGCCGAATGAGTATTTATCCTTTGATTCCATGCTTGTATGTGATTGCAGATAATGGACTTAAATGATATTGTTAATTGATTGTTGTGTGGGGTTGGGAAACATTTGTGTATGTTATTATGTGTTGAGTTGTGAATTTACCTTAAATACAAATAATACTTTGTTGTTGTATAGTAGTATAGACAATGATTGTGTGTATTATTAGATGGTCACATCATAATTGGACTTAACTATACTTGGCTTATAAGAAGAAACTGGTATATGCATCAACATGCATTGCATAGATATAATTCCGATTGTCACATCACGCGGAGGTAAAGGAGGCCATTCGAGAGTTGATATTATAAATTTATTGTTTCTATACGATACACTCATAAAAGATGATCTTACCTTGGCCCACGGAAATACTAAGCGTTAGAGGCACCAACCACTGATAAAGTAAATTTAACCCCTGTTTTTATTAGTGGCAATTCAACGATATCCTAAAGATTTATGTGCTTAATTGAAAGAATTGACACTTAACTATTAATATATTTGCCTCAAGTTCAATTCAATAAAAAAGGGAGAAAAGGAGTTGGAAAGAGTGTATTTAGAGCATGAAAACACAGAGGAATGAAGACTTTCTGTAAGCAAGGGAGGATCCACGACCGTAGCTAAAACAGCCAATGAATAGCAGTGGAAATGAGACGATCAGTGGAGCTTATGACCTTGAATCACGGCCGTAGTCCACCTGGTGCGCACGAAAAAAAAGAATTTTTATTGTATTTTATTTTTTTGTGGGGACATATATATAGAAGGGAGGAGAGAGAAGAAAAGTAGGGTTCGGAGGACAGATACATTTTCCTTTAGTTGTTTTGTGTTTTTAGAGATTAAAAAAGAGAGGGTTTTAATATAATTAGAGAGATTACACCGTGAGATTTATTGGAAGATCTGAAAAACGTTTGCTTGGATTTTAATTGAGAGTTTAGCTATTGGAATTTCTTGAGAAAAGTGCGCACTTTCCAGTATTTTCATCTATATAAGGAATCGATGAGATTGTTCGCATTTCTTGTTATCATAGAGAATTGTGTTGCAATTGTAATTACATTGAATCATGAATTCCTTCATACATAATTATATTGATGCTATGAATTCCATGGCTAACTAATTTATTAGATGGGAATGAGATAAACCCTAGAGTGCTAAAATGATTGTAGTAATTACGTTATAGGAGTAATGTAAATACGGCTTATTTCAGATTGCAGCTCTTTCTATTTCAATTATGACTTATCTAAGTTATGATTGTTAGAGGTTATAGACATGGGAGTGTTTGTAAACTCATTAGGAGTTCTTGATTAAAGAATTCAGATAATTGTAGAAGCAGTGTCTAATTGTTTAATCAGAGATTATTGGGAGATTAATGCAATATCTTAGACTAATTAATCACTAAGGAATTAGGATAATTAGGCTAAAGATATTAGATTATCATATCATTGGAAGATGTATGATAATGCTATAGAATCCACTATTGATTAGAAAGCGGAAGCGGACTAATTAGATTAGAGGTCGAATCCTTAATTTAAAGAATTATAATCTCAATGAAATAACCATATATATATTATTCTATATAACTCAATGACAACTTGATTAGTATCTCTAGGGAGGAATGTTGATTTCTCATCACTTTTCCATTGATAAGTTTTTCAAATCATTTTTTGATCTCATTGTAATTGAATTAAGTTAGTTTAATTTTAGTATACAAAAATTAGAATAAAAAAAAAAAACCCATTCTTAATTTACCTAAATATTAACTAAAGCTAGCACAAGTTTAGTACTCTACTTAAGTCCTCGTGGGATCGACTCTTGTTTTCAACATTATACTACTTGATACGATCCAGTATACTTGTTGGTATTGCGCTCCATTTTTTAAACACCTCTTCAGCGTATCAACCACTTGGCTAAATGTTGAGTTTAGAGGCCTCTGTTTAGGAGTAAGTATGAACTGCGAAGATTTACTTATGATTATACTAGAACTTGGTGTTTATGAAAATAAAGGTCTTGTTTGATTTAAGTACAGGACGTAGAGTTTCGTAATAAAGTAAGTTCTAGTATAATACCCAGATCTGATTGGTGTCATGTATACTTTAACCTTGACTTTGGAGGGAGTTAAATCTGAGTTACGTATACTGACTAGTTAACTATATGTATTGTTTGGCATTCTGTTTGTCCATTCATTCATATGCGTGAATATAATATATTTACAACTTACTTGTGGTATAACCGAGGGTTTTGCTCATTAAGCTTAAGCTTACACCTCCTTAGACTTTTGCCACAAGATGGCTTATTTATTGAGACTGGCCGGAGAGTGCCACAGATTAGCTTGGGGAACTAGGCAAGAGTGGGCCATTCAATGTGATGAGAGAACTAACTATGCAGACTTTTACTTATGTACTTTTGTTTTATTAGTAATATAGACTTAGATGTACTAAATTACTATTTACTGTAAACTTTGTAGTTTAAATTTTATATAAATATGCTTATGGGATGATATCATGTGGATCTGTATGTCCTTGGGAAATTAGTGGTTGTAGAGCCTTGTATATTGTGTGAGAAGTTCATGATTGGAAGGGTAATCAATCAGGGGTTCTTCATACAATATACGGTGTTTGCCATGACTAGACCATCCTCAATTTGTGACAAAAAGCCATTTATAATAGTCCATTGCTTCTTTTGAATCTTTACGAATGATGTCTCCTAATTTGTTGTGTACTTCCTCATCTAAAGTATAGCGTAAAATGTCTTCCTACTAACCCGGTTTGT
Organism: Lumnitzera littorea; assembly: GCA_024138015.1. Classification (NCBI taxonomy): domain Eukaryota; kingdom Viridiplantae; phylum Streptophyta; class Magnoliopsida; order Myrtales; family Combretaceae; genus Lumnitzera; species Lumnitzera littorea. The sequence goes on from JAMXBB010000010.1 coordinate 61,251,075, forward strand.
TGTTTTAAACTTGATAAATGGATAAATCACAATAATGTTTGTTGAGAAGCCCATATAGCTAAGTTCCCACTCTATCTTCCCCATTTTAGTTATCTAACTAAAATTTGGTATTTCTTCCATTTCAAATCTTTACTTTAGTTCTTTCATTTGACCAATCAAAAGCCTTAGAAAATTTACAATAGAATTAGGAACCTTGTTTGATGGGAATCAGCCTATGACTATCTCTAAGTCAAAGCCAACCTGTCCTAAGTTGACACCGACCTGCCGAAAGCTGAAGCCAACCTATTCTAACTAGAAGCTGAATTATTTGAAGCCGAAGTCAAACAACTCTTACCAAGGCCGAACTGATACTAAAAGGCCCAGAGGAAGAGCCATTCAACATCAAGTTTGTCATATGCCGAGAAGCCGAAAGACTACACAACCAATGACTCAAGGTCAAAGATCTACTCAACACAGCATGAGAAGACTAGTACTGACTAATCATAACACTTGGCAACTGTGGACTGACCCTTCTAGCATCTCGACCAAGCACTACGAGACTTTAGAGACTCCTTCTCAAACCCTAGAAATCCAATTGCTGACCCTACCTAGTTTGAATCCAACTCCTTCCAAGACAGGTCGAATGGCTGTATGCTAACTTCTTTTATTAAATGTACAATTTTGTATTCTTGTATATATATTTTTTATTTTTAATTATGGGCCCATTCTTTAAGATTTAAGGTCGTATATATCATTTCCAGTTTTGCTACTAGGGTTTTAGGGCTTGCTATAAATAGTAACATTTATAATTAGCAGATAGATCATTAGATAGATATGGTGAATACACTTAGAACTTTTCTCTTTTGAGTAAGGTCATTCTTGAGCTCATAGAGCTTGCATTTACTGGATTATTGAGTATTGATTAACTTTTTAATCTTTCTCATGTTCTTATTAATCTTGTCATTGTGATTTTGGCGAACACTTTCATTTGAGTGAGTTAGTGAGTTACATCTAACTTCTCATTTGAAACTCGAGTAACATTTAGTGTTCATGAGTTGTATCGAACCCGATTTCGAGCTTAACCCCTTATTGTGTTTGTGTCTTGGTGTATAATATCTATACACATTCATCATCAAACCCACCCCACCCCCCATAATTGTTCTTCATTCCCATGTAAACCCCTTACTACCCATTTAGGTTCAAGAACTGCTACCATATCATCTTGGTATTAGAGCTTTAGGGAGACACACATATAGTGTTCTTCAAAGTTTGCTTGTCATTTGGACATTTTATTAGTTGTCATTATGTAGTGTAGTGTGTTGTTTGAGTTCTTAGTAGCCATAGTATTATACTGTTGTTAAGTCGAGTAATAATAATTTCAATAGTTAATTCTAGTTGCTGTAGAAGTGTTTAACAATCGTAGATAGCTATAGAAGTTGATTAGTAGTCATTTTTAGGTTACTATAGTTGTGTTTTGTGTAAATCGTGTTTGTTCAATTTTCTTTGGAAATTACTATATGGGCAAGAATGTTTGAAGATAGTGTCAATAACAGTGGTGACAGTCTTTGTGAAAGTTTGAGGCAACATATTGACAACTTGGAATATCAGATTTAGAATCTTACTAACTCTGTTCAAGAGCTTACTAGTTTAGTCAAAGGCCATAAACGTGTTGGCTGAAGTGAAAAAAGGAAGTGGCTCCAATGAGTTTGACAATGAGAAGTGACAGCGGAGAAGAGCTGCTAAGCCGAGAAGAAGTAATGGTAGGAGTATTGACTCCAAGGAAAATCAAGGAGCACAAAGAAAAGAGCTAAGGCCGAGAAGACATATAGCCAAGCAAAGCTCCAATAGAAGTGGCCAATCGGAAGTGAACTGACCAGTTGGGAATGCAAGGGATGAACCTTGAGCATATAGCTAAGGACTTAACAACATCAAGCTTAAATTGCCAACCTTCGGTAGAAGTAGCGGACTTAAAGAGTTCCTTGACTAAGTTCCCCGAGTTGAGAAGTTGTTTGAGTGCTATGATTATGAAAACCGAACAAAGGTTCAGCTGGCTTCACTATCCCTTATTGAATATGTAAGCCTTTGGTGGAATAAATTAGTTGCCAAGTGAGATACTGAAGGAGAAGAGCCAATCAAAACTTGAAGGCTTGTGAAAAGGTTGATGAACCAACGCTTTGTACCGACTTACTTCAAGTAGGAGATGCTCCATGCTTTTCAGCACCTGAGACAGTGTCGAAACACTGTCAAGGAGTACTTGCAACAGTTCGAAACTCTGATGACCAGGTGTGAGATAGCTGAGCCCCAAGACCATATTATTGCTAGGTTCCTAAGTGGATTCTAAGACGACATTGCCGATATAGTCGAGCTACAACCGTTTAACTCATTGGACGAGCTAATCAATTTAGCATTAAGAGTAGAAAGGCAGAGGAGGAGAAGGCATCAAAGGCTGACTAACTGACTATAAGCCCCAAAGTTCAGCCAAATAACCGTAAGATTGAACTTAGAACCCAAGGTTTAGGGCGATTGGCTAAAGGACCCGATCATACCCAAATTATAAACTATTTAGCAAAATACCAGTAAAAATGACCCTGTAAACTTAAATTTAAGAAAATAAGTAGTAAAATAGGAGACTATAAAATTTTCAAATTTTAAGCATAATAACTGCTAATTACCGAAAAGGCAAAAAGTGTAATATAATAACTAATAAATTATTAGAGATAGATTATATGTATACTAAAAATTCTAGAATGACCAAAATAATATTTAGAAATGTTCACGTGTACCCCACATGTATTTACGTGTAGATAAAAATACGCGTAATTACTAAAATTGGCCGAAAACTAAGCAAATAATTAAAGAAAAATACAAAATAATTATAGAAAAATCAGAAAAAATCAGAAGAGGATAAGCTACAACAAGATTAGGTCGTGACAGAAAAAGAAAAAAAATAACCAATAGGAATTGGACAAATAAAAAGCCAAAAATGAAGGAATTGGGGCAAAATCCCATCAAATTAATGCACATTAAATTCTACAATTGTCTATAAATAGGAAAAAAATTTACAGAGCACATTTGGATAGATACAAATCAGAGAAAATTAGAGAGAGTTGAAAATTCGAGAGAAAATCCAGAAAATAAAAAAAAATAAGAAAAACTGTGTAGTTAAGGATTTTAAAGGGAACCCACATCAGACGAGGAGCTGGGAGTAGACGGCCACCACCACCACACGGTGGTGGCAGCGCCCAGGCCGGCCGACAAAGCCACGGCGGCCCGCGGTAGCCGGAGCCACCCAAATCGGTGAGTCCGATTTCCAGCCCGAATCTTGTGAATTTTTGTAAAAATAGTAAATATAATTAGAAAATTATGAATCTTGTTATTCTGAGATATTTTTGTATGTAGTTTGTAGGAAAAATATTATTTTGATGAAATTATGTCCCGTAATATATGGTCCCTAAGAAATCATGCAAAACCGAGCACATTTCGGTTTAGAAATAAATGACCTTAGGAGTGTAGTTTCAAGCCCAAAATTTTTTTGTAGATTACTCAAATGATATAGAATAGTGCTATGAAGCCCTTTTTCAAAAATTAATTTTCAAAATTTTTAGATAATTTTTAGGCTCTAAAAAGAGGCATAAAATGGGTAATTTAGGGTTAATTATGTAATTAAATGATTAATTTCTGATTTAGTGAATAATTACATGTTTTATGATGTTAAGATCTGATGGGATATGATACTTATAGCATTTAGGGTGTTAGATGTAATTATTAGGTTAATTATGTAGTAAATTAGTAATAGAAAAACATAGTAAATTATGAGTTAATTTTGTAAATTAGAATAATTAGGTGTAAAACCTGATCTAGGATGAATTTAGACATTTTGAAGTGATAATTTATGTTAGAGATGGTAATTAGGGTAATAGAAATATTAGAAATGCATTATGTGCATAATATGTAATAATGCATAATGTGTAATTTTTGAAAATATAATAAATAGAAAATATTAGGATAAAAATTGATATTATATAAATAATAGGGATATATAATAAATCTGATAAGAAACTTGAATTTATGTAATTATATGAAAAATGTAAAAATTTCTCACATTAGGAGTAAATTCGGTACACAAATAGAGATTTAAGTGTACCGGATGGAATAAAATACTGACTAGGGGTAATAATGGTATATAGGAGATCGGGAAGTAATGTGATTAATTTCACATTATAGGTTGAAACGGATTTTTAGGGTTGGAATCTAAAACATTACTTAAAAATCGAACTAAAAACCTGGTTCAGAAATCGATGCGAAAACCGAACCTGAACCTAACCCCAAACCTAGAATAATTATAAAAAACTTAATACCTAGATAATTAGGCATATTAAACCTTAAACAAAACCTAACAATAAGCGTTGTAGGATAAAACGAACATATAATATTTACATGAAAAGCTGAAACCACGTTCGTGTTATAGGGATAACCGGCGATGGCCTGAGCAAATCGGACCTCGAGTGAGCGAGTGAGGAGTCGAGGTAAGTTGGGATTAATACGTTGCTGTATTTTTTGAGGCTTAAGATTATGCTTAGTTGTGCTTGTTAGATAGTTGAATGTGTGCATGTGCTTGATTATGGGTGATGCGATGATTCTGTTTGTTGCTTTGGCACATGTTGTATGAATTGTATGTAATGATTGATTACCCTAAATTGGACTTAATTAAATATACGACCAGTAATCATAATCGAACATGCATGGCAACCCGTTAGGGGATTTAGGACTCTCCGGCCAAATACCGACCCCTTCGGAAGGGATAGTGCAGGATTACAAAATGGTCCTTTCTTCATCCTCAGTCGAACTAAGTAACAGGAGAGGAGGTCGCGGCGAGGGTGAAGGCAATGGTTCGAAGGTAGTTGCGGGAGGAGCAAGGTCTCCATTACACAAGCCTGGGTTTGGTCGTGAGCTATTGCATTAACGGCAACTCCTCAACCCGGATTAGAGCGGGCGCAATTTCTCTAATCTCACGACGGGCCGGACAACGTCGTGCGATGGCATTTGCTTGCACATGCATTGCACCTAATAAGTGATTGAAAACCTTGTTGTGTGTATAGTATAGTTTTAAGTCCTCCGTCCCTACTTACTGAGTTATGGTTGCTTACATCCCTATAGACGTCGTGCAGGTGCTGGCTAAGAAGCGGCAACCAATTACTCAGAAGCTAGCAACTGCTGGATCTTGGGGAGTGAGGAAAAACATCGAAGAATAAACACATATTTTAAGGTCTAAGTTTTTACTTTAGAATTATTTTTCATTTCTGAATGATGTAATAACTAGGAGATATATTATAGAAGAATATTGAAAACTTTAACTACAGTAACTGAATTATAGCGATTATATATATATTTCCTCACTTTCTTAAGTAAATGATTTGTTTAAATTACAAATTGTCTACTTCAAAGCGGGTTAGCCGTGGACGCCTTGTGTAGATCAGGTCTAAGATAGCGGTTGTAAGGCCAACTTCTATCTTAGGATGGTTTACACGGCGGGGGCTGTTACGACTCTGCCGCTTCGGGGCGTGACACTGACCTCAACCAGTTGGCCCTGAAAATGAGAAGTATGCTAAGAGAAGGCAAGAAAAGAAGATGGAGAGAGGTGAGTCTAGTTGACTTGATCAGATTGAGATAAAGAAGGTAGAGAGAGAAAAAGTACTAGCATTAAGGCCCGAGAAGTTAAATGCTTCAAGTGCTTAAGTTATGAGCATATTGGTTTTCAATGTCCAAATAAAAGGGTTATGATCTTAAAGGGTGAAAGACCTAAAGCTCAAGCTGAGAGGCAGAGTAATAAGAGTTCAGGAGACGAGTTAATAAAAGAAGATGTCTATGCTAAAAACCTAGATGAACTCTTAGCCATGATGAGCCAACAAGCCAACCTGAAAGTAAATCCTAAACAAAGGGAAAATTTATTTCATATTCAATGTTTAGTGAATGGAAAGACCTGTTCCTTGGTTGTTGATGGAGGTAGTTATACCAACATCATTTCTACCGAGTTGGTGGGGATCATGAAATTGCTGACTTACCTATATCCCTGACCTTATGGATTGAAGTAGTTTAATGATAAGGGTATGGTCCATGTGCATAAAAGAACTCGAATAACATTTACGGCAAGACAGTATGAGGACAAGATTGAATTCAATATGGTCCCCATGAATGCTATAAATTTACTTCTTGGCCGATCATAGGAGTATGACCAGAAAGTGATTCATGATGGCTTCCTTAACACTTACACAATTCGAATGATGGGAAGAGTTATTGCTTGATCCCCATGAGTGTTATAGAAATCCAGAACAACTTGACACCCCTGGTGAAGAGAAAAGGTAAGGGAAGTTTGTTTGGCATTTCAACCCATGCTCATTGTTTAGCGTCGAGGATAACTTTTTTTCGGCCTTACTGTAATGATGGGAATTAACTTGCGACTATCTCCAAGCTAAGGCCAACTTGTCCTAAGTTGATGTCGACCTACCAGAAGCTAAAGCTAACTTATTCTAACTAGAGGCTGAATTGTTCAAAGTCGAGGTTGAAAAATACTTGTTGAGGTCGAGTTGATTCCAGAAGGCCAAAAGGAAGAGCCACTAGACATCCAGTTTGTCGTTTGCTAAGAAGTTGAGAGACTACATAGTTGAGAACTTAAGGTCAAAGATTTACTATGCACGACATGGGGAGACTAGTGTCAACTAACCATAGCACTTGGCAACTGTAGCCGACTTTTCTGGCATCTCGGCTAAGCATTGCGAGACGTTACAGACTCTTTCTTGAACCCTAGATATCCAACTGCTAACCCTGCCCAATTCAAATCTTGCTCCTTCTAAGATAAGCCGAATGACTGCATACTGACTTCTTCTATTAAACATACAATTTTGTATTTTTGTACATATTTTCTTTATTTTTAATTATGGGCCCATTTTTTAGGGTTTAAAGCCTTGTACATTATTTGCAATTTTACCATTAAGGTTTGAAGACTTGCTATAAATAACAACATTTGTAATTAACAGATAGATACGATAGATACACTTGGAACTTTCCTCTTTTGAGTAAGGTCATTCTTGAGCTCTTGAAGCTTGCGTTTATTAGATTATTGAGTGTTGATTAACGCTTTAATCTTTCTTGTGTTCTTATTAATCTTATCCTTGTGATTGAGGCGAACCCTTTCATTTAGGCAAGTTAGTGAGTCACATCTAACCTCTCATTTAAAACCTAAGTGATATTTAGTATTCGTGAATCATATTGAACCCTATTTTGAGCTTAACTCTTGATTGTGTTTGTATCTTGGTGCATGATATCCATATACATTTACTATCAAACTCCTCCCCCATTTTACTTCCTATTCTTCATACTCATGTAAACCCTCGACTACCCATTCAGGTTAGAGACTCGCTTCGAAACCTCCTATTCCTTCTCTCAAGTTTATACTTTCACTTAAGGAGTTTTACCCATGCGAGTTTTTTATTCCATATGCCAATTTGATAAAGTTTGCAAAATTTGTTCGCTATATGTCTAACAACCTCAAACCTTCTTTCTCTTTTGGCCACATTACTTTCAACCAATTTACTCAATGAATTTTTCATGATTCCTCCATTGATCCCCAGAGGAAATCTCTATGAAGTCGTTTTACCTACTTAATCAATTCGAAAAGGGTAAAAATTAAGAATAATAATTGATTATACTCTCAAAGATGAAGAAATAAAAAATTTCCTAATTGCAATGCTCAATAGTTTTGACTTCCAACCAGACAGTTTTACTTGTAGCTTGTCAAGAATGAAATGAAGATCTTCATTTTTTAGCTTCCCTTCAACTTTAACTAGGATGCTAAGTACTTACCTACATTAGCATTAAGCTAAATGCTACAGAGATTTGCAATGTCTTACTTCAAAGAGGCCACCATGTTTCATAAGAAAATGATGCTTGGTTTTTCCTAATTTACCCTTTAGTTCGAGAGTTTATAAAAGAACCCTAAATTTTCTTTAATTTGTTTTGCATTATCAAGCGATGCCTCCTCCATTAATAGGAGGTCATCAGCAAAGAACAAATGGGATAAGCCTAGGTTTGTCCCTCTCACTTTAAATGGCTTTTAGTTACCCTCATTAACTTTTAGGTGAATCATTTAGTTGAAAATCTCCATAGTAAAAATGAAAAGATGAAGGGATAAATGGTTTCCCTATTGCAAGCCTCTACTTCAAATAAAATCCTTAATCATGGCACCATTTATAATAATGTTATAATTGGTTGTACTTATATAAGAACTAATCAATTTTAACCATCTCTCAGAAAAACTAAGGCTTTTTAAAGCACAATGGACAAATTCTCACTCCATTCTATCATGCACTTTCTCAAGATCAAGTTTAATAATCATTCCATTCCTCTTCCCTTTCCTCTCATTTAAGGGATGTAAAACTTCTTGAAAGATGATGACATTGTCAATGGACAATCTTCTTTGAAGAAAACTTGCTCTGGATTGACTAAATCATTTAAGAAGGATTATAGTCTATTAACCAAGCACTTACTTACTACCTTATATAACGTAGTGCATAAGTTGATGGAATAGAAATCCTTAACTTTATTTGAACTTATCATTTTGGGAGTTCAAACGACAAATGTCTTATTGAGTTCCTTTAGCATTCGTCCACTAGTGAGGATTTTTTTATTTATATCACAAATTGTATGCCTTCCTATTTCTTAATAGGGTTTGTAAAACCCTCCATATAGCTCATCCATACCAAGGGACTTGTTATTTCGGGTGCACCAAAGCCTATGTTTTATTTCACTATTCAACCATTCTTTATCAAATTAATTTTTTTTAATAATTATTTGTTCTCATTGACACTCACCCATTTGTCATGAAAGAAATGGATTGCTATTCTATTTGAAGTGAAAAGCTCTTTGTAAAAATTAATTATTAAGTTTTTAATCCCAGTATCACCATAAATCCAATTTCTTATTAAGTCGAAAAGTCTACAAATTTTACTCTTCGATCTCCTAGTAAGCATACTTGCATGGGAGAATTTAGTGTTTCATTATCCTTGAGTAATCCAACTTACTTGAGCCTTTATTACCTATAAACACTCTTCTTCCTCCACAATCATCCTTAATACCGCTTGTAGATGTTTCTCCTTTTCAAGAAAACGTTCAAACAATTTAGAGCAAAAGTTATCTAATTATTCAATAATCTTTTTCCTTATTACATGGATCAGGCCGAACACCTCTTTGTTCCAAGCCTTAAGAGCATCAATGTGTTGGCTAATTTGGGCTATTATAAATGATCAATAAAAACCAAATAAGGTTTAGGGGGCTTACCTAGACTTCCATAAGAATGTGTCGGTGACAAACATGCAAGGCATAAATAGATACTTTCTAAATATTACACACAATTAGGATCTTTCTTTTGAATCCCTTAGTTTCTAAATTAATCATTTAAATTGATAGAAACTTCATTACTCATCTTTTACTACAACAAACTTAACATTTAGTTATCAAATTCCTAACTACCACCACCTTATGGTAGCAAAATGTCTTTTTTAGCTATCAAAATAATCATCGGTAGCAAATACATTTGGGGGAAATTTTAGGAGTGAAGAAAGATTCTTTTGTTTATTAAATTTGTAAGTTGGTAGCCAAATATAACAAATATGGCTATCAAATCTTATTATTGGTAGTTAAAGGCTTTGAAAATTTTTTTTTAAAGAATTAAATTTTAGCTACCAAAATAAAATGGTCTTTGAAAGATATTCTTTAGTCACATAATTTATTTTTAATAGCTAAATATTGAATTATCGTCTCTTTATTTATTTATTCTTCCTTTTTTATCAATTAAAATAAATTTTTTTTCCTTGAAAAAAGATATTGTTCTTGTCAAATCAAATTCAACCCTGATTTTATTTCATCGTATCTTTCCCTTACTCTTTCAATCCACGTTATTCTTTTCCTCTCTCTCTGGTTCTTTATTACGCTTCAATCCCCATTGCTTTAGGGCTTAATCTTTTCATCTATCCAAGCTTTGCTAGGTAATTTATTCTCAATTTCCTTCTTTATCATGTATAAATTAAATCAGAGTAATTTGAATCAATTTTAGGGTTTTAAGAATCAGGTTTTTGCTTTTGATTATTCATTACCATGCATATACCCGATTCACTTAATCCATTAGTGCCTGATAGATTCGCTCTGTGGAAGTGATTTTGAATATCCATTTCATAATCATGTCAAGTTTTGAATGTGAAAATACGAACCTCTGTTTCGTTTATCTTGGTAATTAAGCTTGTCATGGATCTTTAATTGCTGTAGTCCGTGGAATTATTTATTATGCAGAGAGATTTTCAAGGTTTTCATGGCTAGCCTTCGTTTTTAGGTGACATGGACATTGCAGAGAGATTTTAGAGAATGTGGAAAGATAATAGGGGTTTTTACTGTTTATTATTGTAAATGTTCCAGTGAACGTGATGCGCTTTCCTATTTCCTTGATTTAATTGATGTGAGTAATGGATTTATGATGAGGTGTTGATCAGCTCGGTTAGATTTTGGTTAGTCTGATTATTGTGCTTCACAGTTGTGGAAATGGCTAACGCTACTGGGCTTTATGGAAACTACAGGAGCTAGTTTCGGTATCCTTGAGCTGATTGGAAGAGCGTCTTTTGTTAATTTATACACAGTGTAAGTTTTGATACCTTTTCCTATTGTGCTTATGTGTTGCATTTTCTTTTGGAAGAATTTGATTCACTAGCTGTATTTCTAATGCTATATTCAAAAGAATTTGATTCATTGAAAGAAAAAAGGACAATCGTTCTGTAACTTCCCCTCCTTTTCATAGTGTATGACTGTAGATTGAGTTCAATGTATAATTGAAAAATTAGTTTGCTTATCGAAGACTCTCTGATACCTTTATCTTCTATATTTAAGGATGATAAATGCTGTTGGATTTTAGTCTAATAATCTTTTAGCACTGGAGTTGCCATGTAGGATAATAGCTAGACCTGTCTTATGATGTTTGGCGAGACCAGTGTCACAGTCTATCACTCTACCGGCATAAAATCCCTGTTCTGGCGAAATTGTGTGGATGTGCTGTTTGTATTAAAAAAATATGTCAAATCAAGAGTCTCTGGCTTGTGGTGAGGTCATGTAATTAAGTTCTGTCATCATATGAATGTAAACTAATATTTTGAATGTGATTTAGTTGATTTAACTAGTTTGAAAGCTTTTATATTTGAGAAGATTTCTAATTTTTGTGTAAAACATTCCTTTTCCAAGTGAAAAAGAATAATTGGCTCAGCTTTACCCCCCAAAAAAGAATAATCAACTCAAAGCATGATCTTGCAAAGCTCGTGGAAGCTTCAATCATGAAGTGGCAAGTCTTTCCTCTATAATGGGACAAGAATTAAGTTCCATTCAAACTATCTTAGATATAAGTTTTTGATAAGTACAGTAAAGTTTCTGTTATTTCACAAAAGCCTATTTATCTTAAGGTGTTGGCTTTTTCTCGCCCTGCAGTTAGAAGATGTTGAGTAGTTTCTCTACTCCACTTTTTTGTTATTGTGTCCTTTTGTTTTCTATTTTATTTTTTGTCGTCACCAATTATGATTGTATTGAGAGCCAAATTGCCAATTTAGAAGGCCCATTTTGATTGACTATTCAACTTCACTCTCTAGGTTTTCTTTTTTAAGCTTCATGCAACCATGAAATCTGTTAACAACACAACCCCCAAAATAAAAATGTAATGTTACTCGTCTAAAATTGCCTTAAATATAATTATGCAGGAGTGTTAAATGGATCCTGTAATAGGTTGTTTTATTGCTCAACAGTAGCTAAGGATGAATCAGCTTTATGAATTCTTTGAAGATTGGCTACTTAGTGTAAGTATTATTAGATAAATTAATGGAAACACATGGAATTCACTTTATTATTTACCATTGCTATAACAACATATGAGGCAACAAATCAAACCTTTCTAGCAAGAAAGAATCAGCAAAAGCAAGGAGAAAAGAAATTTATGGTTTCCAGCATTATTTCTTTCTTTTGTTATTTTCCCTTAGCAATCTTTATTTGCCTATGAAAATTCTCAATATATGCAATTATAGTAATAATTCTTAGCATATCGCAAGAAAGTAGATGCTTTTTGGGTTCTTGTGGACTCCTTGGTGAAAAGACAGCAGAGTAATCACATACTACCAGGATTGACAAAACTCTAATATACTGATAATATGTTCCTTCTCGAATGTTGTATTAAAACACACAAACACATTAAAGCATAAAGCTTAAAATAATCTATAAATTTAGTATCAAGAAAGCCAAGTAAAAAATAAAAATTCAATTCAATATGATGTTTTGTGACTTATAATTGATAAAAAATGAAAGTTCATTGAGTGATTTTGGCATAATCTCTTTCAAAATTAAATTTCATTAGTTAGTGAAAGACCTATTGGAATATAGTCTTTGCAATATAGGTTTAGCATCTTTTTTATTTATTTTTTTTGTTCTAATAATCATTGAATGAGGAAATTCTATGAAAATTATTAGGAGATGGATATACATCTATAGTCAGACAAAAGGGATCAATTGCATTCTGTTACTTGAATGAGTTATTGATTACATAGGGGAGGAGGTTTGACTACAAATTGTCATTCTGATTTTGTAAATGCGTAATCTTTTCATTTTGATTCATTTTGAAGATTGGTCTGTTCTTCTCCTTAAAATTTTTCAATTTTTTGTGGTATAGTCCTGGGAAACTTACAAAGCGGACTTATCGATTGACTTGAAGAAGCATCATACACCTAACACATTTCCAGATAAATTTTCTCACCACGTACTAAGAATTCCCACTAACATCTTCTTCTAGGTAATTTGCTTATGCTTGGCTTGGCTTTCTTTTTTCTTGTTAGTTTTAGTTGATGATGACAAGCATTTGGTGGTTCTGTTTTCTTATGAAGTTTCACCACATGGCCTTATATTTTTTTCTTTTTTTCAATATGCAAGTTGATGATGTCGCTTTATGTAACTATTAATATCAGTTCAAGGATGACATATCAATATCATTCTTCTTTCATCTTTCTCTTTTTACGAGTTCAATAATCTGGAAAACCAGCTTGTAGCTATAGACGTTCTTATTAATGTTTAGAAACTCGTATTCAGTATTTAGGTTAATGTTTGTTTGTTGTTCAATTATTGAAAATTGCACTATGTTTTTATTTTATGTTACTAATGATGGAGTTTTCCAACTTATTGGTTTCACTTTCTTTTGAGCTTTGTTTATTGGAGAAGTATGTGTAGCATATTTACATGATGGTTGAAGCATGATATTGTATAATATGTCTTTTGTAAACAAAGCAAATGCTAATAATATGGGTGCATTTATATGAATGGTTGAAATACTATATTAGCCTAATGATATGGGCGTACTAACAAAAATATAAGAAACAATTTTCTTTACCAAAATAGGGAATGGTAGCTAATTATAGTACATATTTAACAACCAAGGCATGTTTGATAGCTAATAGCATGAATATTAGCTGCCAAATGTTGTTATCTAATACCATTTTATAATACTTTTAGCCATTAAGGTTCGGTTACAAAAGGTAAGACTTTTTGCTAGGAAATCATGCTTGGTAGTTAATAGTATAACCTTTAACTACTGAAATTTTATTGTTTTCTACCATTTTGCATACTTTTAGCCACCAAATTCGGTAGCAAGAGCCATGATTTCTCAATACCAAATCATTCTTGGTAGTTGGTAGTTGTATTTTTGGCTACCAAATGTCATTTTTTGCTATCACTTTTATGATACTATTAGCCACTAAAATTTGGTAGCCAAAAGGTATAGTATAACCATTACCAACTATAATTAGTGGCTTATACCCTTTAGCAGCTTCTCAGCCGCTGCCAATTGCAAATTGGTAACTAATATTTTTGGCTACTAATTTTTATTTTTTAGCTACCAATTATGGTGATAACTAAATATTAAATTTATTGTATTTTTGTTATGATAACTACTTGCGTTTCTTACTTCTGGACCAAGTCTTTGATTGCCCTTCAATGACACTTGGCATTGGCTTTACGCAGATTCCATGCCGACACCTTGAAAGGTTATCTCTTCATAGCCAAAGATAAAGTATCCATATAGTCAGCCATCACAGCATATGCAGAGATATGGTATCACCAATCACTCGTGTATTGTTGCAAGAAATGATCAGTGGTTACCCTCCAACGAGGCAGCCTGAATGGCCTGTGAAGAATAGTCATTTGTATCTCTCATGCAGTTATCGGCACTAAGGACTCGATTTCTTCCATTATCAAGAGTGTGAAGTGGACTATCTAGATGTCTATTGGAAGATCCTAGTTTAGCATCACTTTCTCGGTAGCCATCTTGCATGACCACTCCAGTGCATTTAGGATGTCTCTCCCTAAAATATTCGGCTTGAACATTGACATTTTCACTGCCAAATTGCACTCCATTGCAATAGAGATGATGCTGTTCCCCTGAAACTGGAGCCTCCCCCTTTGAATTATCGGTTTGAGGATAATCTTTGGGATTCTTTCGTGCTTTCATCTTGTCTTGGTTAGGACTATGCTCTGAAGTTCTACCATTGCCTGCCTTAAGGACTTTGAGACTTGGCTCAATCTCCAGCATTTGCACCATGTTGTCTTGCGATTTTTTTCACAGGCCTAAGGGATTTCTTTTGAGAAACACTAGAAAAAGCTTCTTCTCTCAAGGAGAAAGGAATGGGTTCACTTTGAGAGTGTTTCCCTTTTAAAACACTACTTTTTAGTCCCAACAGTCATGCCCATATCTTTAACCGATGCAGTTTCCAAAGGTGTCTTTTCACTTTCTTTTAACCTAACCAACATATCACTTCGGGTATATTTCTAATGATCTCGGGATATATTCTCTTTTCCATTTTCGGTTATTTTCCAAATTTTCAAACTCATTTTTTTCCCATGCTTTTTTTTTTTTTTTGCATAGTGTTCTTATATTGTACTTTAATCCACTCACTATACTTATGATCATTTACATTGTCCTTACCGGGAACAATATTTCCTATGTCTTTTAGAACTGTTTCTTCTATATTAATGGTCTTCAACTCCTCTTTTTCAGAACCCTCCTTAGATTGCCTATTGCCACGTCCAGTGTTGTCTTTCACATTAAAATCAGATTGGCCAACACTTTCTTCCCTACTTGTATTCATGGCTTTTTCCGCATTCAATGCTTGCGGAATCCCCATATCCCCATCCTTAGGACAATCGGCTTATGTTAGTATTGGCAGTTAATTTTGCCATGGCTTAAACGCCTGCAACTACTTCATAACTCAGGAATCCCTTCATACTGTACTTGATACTTATAGTTATTTATAATGAACGTGTGTTTCAACGGTGTATCCATATCCACTTGAACATATATTCTCGCGAATTGCCCCTTTCTAACCCTATGGTATACAAATCATGCTGTATAACTAGGTCAATTCTCTCCCCAATTTTCTTAATAGCTAAGATTGAATAATACTCTACCAAGAGGTAGACGTAGGGAAAGGTTGAATCAAACTCATGAACTGGATCGGAATTGGTTCGACGGTTCATTAAACCGGCTCGGATCTATAAGTCATAGGCTTAAATTGTAGCTTGATTTGTCGGGTTTAGCGGGTCGGTGTGGTTTAATTTGTTGAATCCGTTGATCCAGTGGGTTCAAGCTCGGGTTGAAGGAATTGATAGTTTAACTCGTCGGTTTTGATCCAGAAATTAAAACAAATAAAAAAAAGTTTTTTATAAATTAAATTTAAATATTCTCTCTAAGTAAAATATAAAATAAAATTTAACTTGAGCCCATGACTCATAGATCCGAGCCGGTTTAATGAACCGTCGAACCAATTCCGATCCAGTTCATGAGTTTGATTCAACCTTTCCCTACGTCTACCTCTTGGTAGAGTATTATTCAATCTTAGCTATTAAGAAAATTGGGGAGAGAATTGACCTAGTTATACAGCATGATTTGTATACCATAGGGTTAGAAAGGGGCAATTCGCGAGAATATATGTTCAAGTGGATATGGATACACCGTTGAAACACACGTTCATTATAAATAACTATAAGTATCAAGTACAGTATGAAGGGATTCCTGAGTTATGAAGTAGTTGCAGGCGTTTAAGCCATGGCAAAATTAACTGCCAATACTAACATAAGCCGATTGTCCTAAGGATGGGGATATGGGGATTCCGCAAGCATTGAATGCGGAAAAAGCCATGAATACAAGTAGGGAAGAAAGTGTTGGCCAATCTGATTNATAAAATAATAATTATATATTATTGAAAATACAAATTATTAATATCGTGTTAAGGTACGAATTATTAATCTTTATATCAAATAATTAATGGAGTGAAATAATAAAAAATTTAAGTTCTTGTGATTTATTAGTGATTTTTTAAAATAAAAAATAAAGATAAAAGAATATTTTTTCTCAATTATAAAAAAAAAAAATTTAAGTAGTTCACGGGTTGAAAACCGATTGATCGAATTGCCGGGTTGAGTGAACTAGCTTAAAATAAGCTTAAGTTGGGTTGATTTTGATTCAAGAGGGAACCAAGCTCTCAACTCAGTAGGTCCGAATCAGTTTTGAGTTGGGTTTGACTCGGCCCTATGTCTACTAGGAGGCTAATATATTTTTGCTCAAATTGATACAGAATTGAATGAAGTTTGATCTGATCAGAAATCTAGCTCCCATTTCTTGAGTAGCATTCATTAATAAACCATGGATCATTTTGGATTATTCACTGACAGCCTAGATAGGGTCCAACGAACAAATTCCCGCACCAACATTTATTATCTATAGGTTTCCAATAAATCTGCAAAGTCTTTTAAACTGATCCAATGAGATTTTAAATCCTGAATTCGGCCCCATAATCTTTGCGATGAATGCAAACTGCCACGGCGTGCAAATGCTTTCTTTTTTTGTTTTCAAAAAAACTCCATGACAAATCCCTGGTTCTGCTGAGTCATTTAATTTTCTCCAAATCATTAGATTCCTTGAGAGCAAAAGCTTCCACATATACATCATGGAAATGCCCAATGATTATTTCCTTATAGATTGCCTTTCGAGAAGGTTCCTCCTCCTTTTGATCTTGCGAAATCAAGGTGTCTTGTAATCGAGATTGAGAAGGAGAGGTTAAATCAAACTCAATCTCCCTTTCATAATCTTCAATAGGTTTAAATCGCTTCTTTTTACGACTGGGAAGAATCGCATTTATTTTAATGTTGCTTAAATAACATTTGATTTTTTAACTTTTTTTTTTTTTTTTTTTCAAGTTACATTTGTTTCTACATTACTTAAATGACAATTTTTTTTTTCTTTTTTAACTCTTTTTGCACAATAACTAATATTATTAAAAAAATTATAGTTAATAAATTGTCATAAGAAAGGAAAATTTAATATTAATTTAAATAAGAAGCAAGTCTAAACCCCTGGCTGTATGATTCATTGTGGGTGACCAATTGTCGTCTTATATATCATTAACACAGGCAAAACTTTCACCAATGAGAATTTTGGAGCAGTAATACATGATCGTAGAGAGAAATTTACAATTTACGTTGTAGCGCTCTGAGTAGATCATGCTCGTGGCTAATCATGCGTGGAAACTATCAACGCAATGTGTTAATCATCATCACATCCTTCAAGAAGAGTTGCATTTGGATGAAGGCTAGGGTAATATTGAAGGATATCGATAACGCAGTCATTATGGTTCCAAAGAATATCAAAATCATCGAGGTTATCAAAGAGGAATATTTATACTGGAAATTTATGCAATTCCGAGTAAGTGTACATGAGCAGCATATTTGCCTTGTTACTAAATGAAACGAGTTGAATGTATCCATAGCATGGTGACCTATCAGAATGTGTATATTTACACACACACACATATGGGCTACTACTGGTGATCGACTAAGATGAAATGAGTGTGTAGATGATTCAGATTGAATCGATATACCTGCAATTAAGCAATAAAAGGCAAAGTCCTTGAGGTAGGAAGGGAAGAGGTTCTTGAGAAAAGAGTCACTTACCAACAAGAGAGACAAAGAAAAGAAAAGAAAAGACAAGCAAAACGAGGAGACAACAGTGAAGAAGGCATTGGTGTGAGAAAGTACCAAGGTAAGAATTTGAACAAAGAAGAGAAACGGATGAGGATCACAATAAGGAGAGGATAGGGTAGTTGGAAACTACACCATGTCATATAACCTTTATACGAAGTGCTTCGAGTTAAGAAGCGTTGTCACATCACTGAACCGTCCGAGTGCAAGCAAGCGTTGATAATAGGAAGTAAGGCAAATGCTTGCCTTTATAATAAAGAGGGAATTTATTGTGCACCAGAGCTTATCCGATCAGGACAAGCAGATTTGCATGAGAAGTAAGATATTATAACAAAAAAGTGAAAATGCTTCATCAAGAGACAATCTATTTCATATTATATGTCTTGTAAATCGCAAACTTTGTGACATCATTATTTGTCGTGGTGGCCTAGAGAATTTTATTAGTAGGAATTTAGAAAACTTTCCATACGATTTAATATTGGTTACCAACTTGATAACAACCTATGGATCGGAGGAGTTTTCTTTCACTGACATGAAAGCATGACCATCTCAAACTCTTAAGAATTATCTCACAAGTTCACCATGGAAAGAACCCATGAGACATAAAATTAGGACTCCTAAAACATTGCATTGCATTTAGTAATCTTTTTGCTCTAGTTTCTTTGTCTATGCCTTTACAAAATCCAGTTCCTCAAACGTTTGTGATGATCTCGTTTACCTGTCCAATCTAAGCGCTCACTTTATCATGAAGACAGGTTAATATACTATCAACAAACCTTACGGGCATCCAACTAAACCCAAACACCGATATTCGTGGTGCCAGCAAAAAATGCAGCAATAAATAACAAATTCTCTCATTGGAATTATTTTGATCTTGACTATATGTGCATACGACAATAGCTTCGGTAGTTGTATAACCATTGAAGAATTGAAGCATTACCTAATAGGAAGAAGTTTCATATCTTGAGTTTCTAAGCTATTCGATTAATCAGAAGTAGATCAACGTTTCATATCTTGAGTTTCTAAGCTATTCGATTAATCAGAAGTAGATCAACGATTATATCCGTGCTCGTTTTCTTTGAAGTTTTAGTACAAGTTAGTACGTAGCCTGTTGCAATGAATTGAGTTACTGATGCTTAGAGTAAGAGAGCTAACACCATTGACTGCTATGAGCAATAAGGTACTACGATTTGATTATTTATCGGAATTTTATGTCCAAAAAAAGAAAGTTTTGAGAGATTTAGCTAGTAAAGACTCCTTCAGATGTTATTCTGTGGACATTATCATGTCAATGGTATGCACGGATGGAGTGTGACTAGCTATGTGTTCCTTGGCAAAGACTGGCTTATTATATGTAGGTGCACATATATTGATTGAGTTAAATATAAACTAAATATTATTCAACTTACATCCATTACCTATATCTTTTATTATCAAAGCTAGAAGGCCTTTGTGTAATGACCCATTTTAAAATTACTACTTAGCCATTTAATTAAAATTTTATAGCAAAAGCAACTAACTCTAAATTAATTTATTAAAGTTATGGAATGCCTTTTAAGATAGTTGTGTATTTGTCTTACTACTATCTTTCCCTTCTCTCTTCTCACCTGTCCATATATACCTACTCTTTTTCTCTCTTCCTCACACTTCCTACTTTGTTCTCTCACTTTTACATTTGAAATAACTACAATTTTTCCCCCCCCTCTTTCATCAGTCATCAAGCAGTAGCTTCTCTACATTTGGCGACTAAAACAATAAAATTGAATATTTCTCATTAACTTCCACATTTTATATCTCCATCACTTATATCATTTCTTTCTCTCTCTTGAATAGATAACTTTTTCTATTTCCAAATTTCTAAGTATTTATATTTTCAAGAAAATATATGTTAAATATTCAACGAAGTCTAAAACTTTTTTTTGTTTATTTATTTATTTTTTATGTAAGTGGAGACATAAAAAAATATTGTTACACATACCAATTAAAGTAAATAAGCAATAAAAAAAAAGTGAAATATATTGATTAATTTTTTTCCAATCGATGTTATTGGTATATTAGTTAATTATAAAAAGACAAAAATTTATTACGAGCAGTGATAAAATATATGAATTTAATAGAAATGTAAAATTGTACTAATATACTCTACGTAACTACTTTAAAAAACAAAACCATAAAAAGCTAAAAGTCATAATAAATTTTTATGTACGTAAATAAAAGAATAAGTGCATAAAAATAAATAAACTCAATATAAAATTATCTAAAAGCCCATATGTAACATCCCGAGACCATATATGGTGCTGCAACTTATCACATATTCCGGATTCCGGAATATGTGAGGCTTTCTAAGTCTACAATCGAAATAAGGAAAAATCATAATATACAATATATAATTATCTATAAAGGAGTGGGAAACTACATCCACTCATAACTCTATATAACCCTGTAACATGCAAAAGTATGGAAATTTCCTGACTTACAACCAAAATATAAGATATATCAAATGACTAAAATCCTCAAATATCGAAAGGATTCCATCTCCTCAAAATACAAAATCCTAAATAAAACATAAACCCCTGACAACTTGAAACCAAAGTCTAGCTGATCCTGATGTCCAATCCACAATGCCTTGTCGTCCCCTAATCCCAATCTACAACTCCTGAATCTAATTCCCCAACTAATCTAATCCTCTACGTTGAAGTCGACGAAGCTTACACAAGTCTTTTACGTCGTTACCTTCTAAAGCCCCTACACATCAATACGACCTTGGACATCGAAGAACATGTTAACACGTTGATCCATAACACTAACGTATCATAGCTTTGTCAATCCTCTACGCTAGTACTATACGACCCAGCGAGAACCCCAATCTGTTTCACAACACCGACGTCTACAGCATTTGCCTGATCACGACTGGCAGTCGCTGCTACACTCTATGCAGGCCACGATGCTACGGTGCTTCATTGCTGCTGTCCACAATTGCTGCACTCCTACGCATGCCCATCATTCTGCAATCTCAATCTGCACTAGCTTTCATGAGTGACTTTAACTACTCCCAACTGCTACACCTTAACAACATTAAGCAACTCCTTCACACAATATCGACTCAGGTTGTGTTCTTTATTATTCTTATTCTTATTAGATCCTTATTTATTTATGTTAACAATATAATATATAAGTAGTTATGTATATATTAGCCTAGTGGATTCCTTTGGTATTAGTTTTTTTTTTTTATATTTATTAAGTATGTCATATTTTAGATAGATAGTTGTTAATAATAGAAATATAAGTATGGAGCATAGGATTTTTTGTTAGGATTAGTTTTTTAAAGGATTCATCACATAGAAAAATTTTAAATAAAAACTAAATAAAAAGAAGAAACGCTTTTAAAAATTTTTAGGATATTTTAAAGAGTTCTCTTTATTACTCAAGAGTTAGAACCCCTTTAGATTTTTTTGAATAAATTGAATCAACAACGTAAACTCAGTCTGTTTTTTTTTTTTAAATTGAAATAAGCCAACACACTAAAGTTTTCCGAAAGAACTACGATCGTCTGATCCCAGTTAGTGGGTACGTAGGCACCTTCGGGGTGACGATAAAATCTATGGAAACTTAGGTTTTTTATTTTTATTTTTATTTATTTATTTATTTTAAATATTATAATTAGAAGAATAATTCTAATTTCGGTAAATAGATAGTGGTACTCGTTAAGGGTTTAATAGGTTAGCCTCCGAACTTGGAATCTTTTAGTTCTTCATTTAAAATTGAAATCAAAGACCGGTAGCCAAATTGTAATCAATCTATCCAATTGGTTATGGTTTCTTTTTTTTTTCTCGACTTTGGTCGGGTGGCGACTCTAAAAATTATTTTCAATAAAAAATTGGAATTTCTCAATTTCATTAGTTGAGAATTAATATTAAATGGGTTAGGGTTTAGTATTAATCGGAAATGGGGAAATTAATTTTAAATAAAAGAAACCGAAAAATCAGGCTCGACAGTTTGGCGACTCTACTGGGGACCGCTAGAGGGCTAGCCACTAGAAGTTGCTGAGAATAAGATTATTTTTCAAAAAAATAAAAATAAAAATAAAATGATGAAATGATAAAAATAATAAAAAAGAACTTAGGTAAGTTATTTTATGTATTCGTTTATTTTTTACTAACATTTTTTTGTTGTGGTAGTTTATTTAAAGGGGAATTTTAGGGGGTTTTACTTTTATTCTGTTTTTCTATATCATAAATGCATGGTAGATATAGTCAAAACCAGGCCGTCTTAGGACCTTCGGAGGGGAGGGGGGTGGGGGCCATTGTGTAAGTTTTTGATGTTGTGCGGTAACCACTTTCCGGGCCGATTAGGCTACCCTACTTAAGTTCAGATGCGACTACAGAATTGTTATTTAAAAAAAAAACGTGGTGGTTACAGAACTTGAGAACCTTTTGAACCCACTCTTTGTATTACATAAAAACTTTTTTAAAAAAAAAAATTTACAAAAACTTATGATGTGGCAAACCTAAATGGACAAGGACAGTTGTGAAGTTACAATTGTAATATAAATATGTAAATAATTTGTAATAATTCTATATAAAGTTTGGAATAGGTGATGATTGTAATTTTGATTTTTTTTACATAACAATGGCTAGATCAAGTCAAGGGGCTTTCAAACAGATTCAGTTTACCTATCTCATTGGCCTTAAAAGATACTCTAGATATGGTTCTAACTTTTTAGCCCAAATGAGTAAGAATTTATTAGGAACAAGATTGGGCTCATCTTGCACCCCATAGAAGAGCCCTATAAATATTACTATAGTAAGGGCTTTAGTACATCTATTAAGGCTTGAATCTACCACTTTGGGCCCACATCAATTGAGGCCAACCTTCACGGAGTAAATAAATAGAAAACAAAAATAAAAAAGGAAGCCAAATGAAAAGAATCGACACTGTAAAATAATAGGTAGTTATCATTGTGCCTAGTATTTTATCAACCAGAAATATTCATTCTTTTAGGTAAATTCAATATTTTGCAAATAGTCTTCTTCATTTGAAATAAATAAGATTTAGATATTTTCTTTGTTTAGTCTTTTATTCTTTAGAATTCCTCACTTGTAAATAGACCTTCAGTAACAATAAGTTGTATAGGCTTGTATATAGAATTCTATGAAAGCAATTCTTCATAATCATCCATTTACAATTCCATCACTTGGTCTTTGTAACATAAAAGCCCTAACTTTTCCTCTCTCTCTTTCAAAAAACAAAGAAAGAAAGAGAAAAGAAAGAAAAAAGAAGGAAAGGAAAGAAAAGAAAAAGAAAGAAATTTGCTAACGGTTACAAATTTTTATAAGGTTCAGGACAAATACAATTACCTGGCCCATTAAGGCAGATAACTAAACAGACCCACTTGGCCCAAGAAAATAACCAACTAAACCTCGAGCCCTAGCTTATTAAGATAGTTGAATTAACTCAAGGCTTGAGCCATCAAGTCCAACCATGAACCGAGTCAAAACACAAAGCCATGAAACATTATCCTAAGCTTGATCCCCGGTACAACAAAAAGGGCAATTCATTAGTCTCTTTCACTTCAAAAGTTGTCAATTCCAACCCATTCGAACTCTAAAGAACCTAACCCAAAATCAGATATGGAAGCTTAAAGGCGTTAAGACATATAAGTCTGGGGTATGGGGCATTTAGTCTTTGAAATTTCACAACCAAGGCATGTTCCAAGGAATTGGGGAGTAAGGTTCGTCATCACCTTAAGGTCAATCCATCCTTATATACGGAATTGGTAACTCACTTTTAAAAAGTTTTGAATGAAAAGAGGTGAGCTATATCCTATACACTAACCCTTAAATACTTTGAGAGTTAAGAGATATCATGGTGAGGATATTTTGGACTCATTCCTTAAAGGAGGTCCATTTTGAATTTGATATGCAGACTGGAATGAAGTTAGGCATTCATTTTCAAATCACAAACACAATTATCCTTTGATAGCCCTATTGGATTGATTTGGAGTCATTTCAAATGTAAACCCTATCAAGAACCACCCTATAGTAGGGTAGTTTGGAGGTTGGGGTCATTGATTAGGAGAAAAGGATAAAACTAATTTGTGCTTACCCCAGTAATAACAATTTAAGGATAATTTTTGTTTTCGAAAAATTGTTCTCTTTGAAGAAGAGCTAACATTTTTCCAAATACCCTAAAGGCCACATATACCTTACCTAAGCCAATGCACTTTGAACCTATACCTATGGATTTAGGGCTTTGATTTATCTAAAGACAAAAACTTGACAAAAGAGATAGTTATTTTTGGGGAGAGAAAGGAAAGAAATGAAATGAAAAATTAAAAAAAAAAAGAAAAAAAAGAAAAAGAAAAAAACTAAGAAAAAGGAAAATGAAGAAATGCCTAAATATTGGGCTTGAGAAAATCCACAATCAAAGAAGGCTTAAGTTGCTCAAAAAAACACAAGGCCTTGAATCGCATTCTTAACCAAAAACACAAAACCTCATATTCATTCAGAATCATGTTCTCAACTACAAACCAAAAACTCCATATTCAGTTTAAAATCACATTCCAAATCACGAACATAAACCCTTTCTACCCACTTGATTCTCAAACATAAGACCTCCCCTACCCACATTACCTCCCTACTCAAAGCTCTTCTAATTTTGAAGAATGATTTATCTAAGATAAAAATTATTTTTGAAACTGGGACAATCATACCTCTAGTTCATTCCTAAAGGTTCTTGACTTGTACCCCCCGAGTTAGACGAAAGCACTTCTTTCAAAATAAGCCCTCTCAATTAACTTCTTTTGAAACCATTTGACTAAAAGTCTAATTTACAATACTGAACCTAACAAGACTTAACAAATTGATCAGAGCGTATGACTTACAAACTGGATTATAATTTCTGGAATAGTAATCAAGAGTGAAATCCAGACCGAGAGTGCATAAGGAAGTCCTCTTCAACTAAACTAATCGTGAGTTACCTTTTCCTTATGAAATGAATGTCTAAGGCCTATCCATGAAGCTCATTGTCTAGGTTACAAACTAGGGTGGATATGAGATACCCTACATGATTGTAGTATTTGCCTTTCAAATAGGAATTTGTATCCGTTAGCAAACTTTCAAGGAAAAAGAAGGAACAATAGAGAAAATGAAAAGACATGAAAAAGAGCGAGAGAAAGTGGAGGCTTGTTACAAGTTTTTCCATTCATTTTCCAGTCCATTTTATCCATAGTAGTCAAATTTTCAATTCATGTTATAAACATTTTTCACCAATTCCTCGTTTGTAAATTATTCAAATCAAGAGTTTTTTTTAAGTTGGCTATGTTCCTTAGTTTAGTTTCAACTCTCAATAGAGTTTAAGCGAATCCGAAGGGTGCGTACCCTTTATCCGTTTTCTCAAGGATATAGCCAGCTCATAGAGTACCATTCCTATCCATATCTTCTTTAGTGCTTCAACTAGCTTATGGAGTGTTATCCAGATTCATATTCTCATTTAGGGATTTAGCCAGCTCATAGAGCGCAGTCTTAATCTAAAGTTTCTTAAGCTTCCGGCTGACTCTTAAAATAGTCCTAATTTATAATCTCTTAGGGAGCTAGCCACCTCATAGAGCATAGTCCCAATCCATAGTTTCTTAGACTCCCAATCGTTTGACTCACAAAACGTTACTCGACTCAAAGGGCGCTTTGACCGCCTTAATTAGTCAGCTCATTAGGGTACAACCAAGTTTTTCTTCATTTTTCAGGTCTTAGCTAGCCAAAGGGCGCTTTGATCGCCTTGGTTAGTCAGCTCATCAGGGTACGACCAAGTTCTTTTTTTTTTTTGTTTTTAGGTCTTAGCCAGCTCAAAGGGCGCTTTGACTGCCTTGGTTAGTTAGCTCATCAGCGCACGACCAAGTTTTCCTCATTTTTAGGTCTTAGCCAACTCAAAGGGCGCCTTGACCGCCTTAGTTAGTCAGCTCATTAGGGCACGACTAAGTTTTTCATGTTTTAGGTCTTAGCCAGCTCAAAGGGTGCTTTGACTGCCTTGATTAGTCAGCTCATTAGGGCACGACCAAGTTTTTTATATATTCAAGTCTTAGCTAGCTCAAAAAGCGTTTTGATCGACTTGGTTAGTCAGCTCATCAAGGCACTACCAAGTTTTTCATTCATTCTTCAAGTCTTAGCCAGCTCAAAGGGTGCTTTGACCGCCTTGATTAGTCAGTTCATTAGGGCACGACCAAGTTTTCCTCATTTTTAGGTCTTAGCTAGCTTAAAGGGTGTTTTGACCCCCTTGATTAGTCAGCTCATTAGGGTACGACCAAGTTTCTTCATTCTTTAGGTCTTAGCCAGCTCAAAGGGCACTTTGATTGCCTTGGTTAGTCAACTCATTAAGGCACGACCAAGTTTCCTTCATTTTTAGGTCTTAGCCAGCTCAAAGGGCGCTTTGACTACCTTGGTTAGTCAACTCATTAGGGCACGACCAAGTTCTCATTATTCTTTTTAGGGATTTTTGCCAACCCACAAAAGCGCTACCCCTCGCTATTCTTCATTTCAAACTAACCCTCGTCAAGTAACTTAACATTCCTTAGGATAGAGTTGTCCCAAGGTAAAAATGGTGTCTCTTTTGTCTTTGTGATAAAATTTTGCTCAAACTTCACCACAAAAAGGAGCAGCTGTAGACATCTAATTTTTGCCCCTCTATAATCCTAATTTTTATTTTTACAAAAAGGGTCCTAATTCAAAAATAAAAAATAACAAAAATTAATAAAAGATAAAAATAATAAAAATTTAACAAATAATGAAAATACAAAAAAGAATAAGAAAAGAAAATTTAAAAAATACTTTTAAAAATTTTTTAGGATGTAACTCATATTAGGAACAAAGAGTTTTAGTTTTAGATTAGTAAAAAAATTTTATTTTAGGTAATCGGATAGTTTAAGTATAATTTAATTGTACTAAATGTCGAGACACAGGCTAACGGCCTAACGGATAAGTATTGAAGTATCGAATTTGATTTAATTTGAGGTCTTGAGTTTGAGTCTCGCTAGGCACCTATGTTTTTTATTTTTCTATCTTTTACAAAAGCGAGATGAATAAACGGGACTCATATCTAATTGAGATCATTTGGATCTAGTTTAATAAATTAATTAGATACGATAGATATGTTTTGATAGGATTTGATTTGGACTTTATAAACACACGTTCAAAACAAAAAAGGAAAAACAGAAAACAGGAGAGGCCGAACTTTATCTTGATAGTAATAATTCAGTTATCAACCACCAAAATAAAACAGTGAACACAACAAGCTTCGTGTTGCCGAACTGTTGTCATTGACCAGGCTAATACTTAAACACCACCATCTAATTTATAAATACCACCATCTAATTTATGTACACACAATCAAGCCCATTGTAGACTATCTACAAAACTGATTGAGCAACGCATCTTGGTAGCGGCATGCGATCCTGATATGAACTCCATGCATGCTGTTCCATCCAACAAGTTCATTGTATGAATATGCTTGCACGACAGTCACTCATGCCGACAATCACTCAGGCCATTCACTACAGCGATCAGCGACCAGCTATGATCACAACTGAACCTCATCTAACTTGCTCCTGTGGTTCTCGAACAAAATCCCAGTCGTCGACTGTCAATACAACATTCCACAGCTGACACACCAACTCGCTAATGCCAACTCTACCGTCGAATCTCCAGCGATCAGAAATCCCTTAATGTGATTCCACGTAAGACCAACAATCCCCCTGACGACTTGAAACCAAAGTCTAGTTGATCCTGATGTCCAATCCACAATGCCTTGCCGTCCCCTAATCCCAATCCACAACTCCTAAATCTAATTCCCCAACTAATCTAATCCTCTACGTTGAAGTCTACAAAGCCTACACAAGTCTTCTACGTCGTTACCTTCTAAGCCCCTACACATCAATACGACCTTGGACATCGAAGAACATGCCAACACGTTGATCTACAATGCTAACGTATCATAGCTTTGTCAATCCCCTATGTTAGTACTACACAACCCAGCGAGAACCCCAATCTGTTTCACAACACCGACGTCCACAGTATTTGCCTGATCATGACTGGTAGCTGCTGTTACACTCTACGCAGGCCACGATGCTACAGTGCTTCACTGCTGTTGTCCATAATCGCTGCACTCCCACGTATGCCCATCATGCTGCAATCTCAATCTGCACTAGCTTTCATGAGTGACTCTAACTACTCCCAACTACTACACCTTAACAACATTAAGCAACTCCTTCGCATAATATCGACTTAGGTTGTGTTCTTTATTATTCTTATTCTTATTAGATCCTTATTTATTTGTGTTAACAATATAATATATAAGTAGTTATGTATATATTAGCCTAGTGGATTCCTTTGATATTAGTTTTTTTATATTTATTAAGTATGTCATATTTTAAATAGATAGTTGTTAATAATAGAAATATAAGTATGCAGCTTAGGATTTTTTGTTAGGATTAGTTTTTTAAAGGATTCATCACATAGAAAAATTTTAAATAAAAACTAAATAAAAAGAAGAAATGCTTTTAAAAATTTTTAGGATATTTTAGAGAGTTTGCTTTAATACTCAAGAGTTAGGACTCCTTTAGATTTTTTTGAATAAATTGAATCAATAACGTAAACTCAGTCTATTTTTTTTTTTTTAAATTGAAATAAGCTAACACACTAAAGTTTTCCGAAAGAACTATGATCGTCTGATCTCGGCTAGTAGGTACTTAGGTACCTTGGGGGCAACGATAAAATCTGTGGAAACTTAGGTTTTTTTTATTTTTATTTATTTATTTATTTTAAATATTATAATTAAAAGAATAATCCTAATTTTGGTAAATAGATAGTGGTACCTGTTAAGGGTTTAATAAGTTAGTCTCCGAACTTGAAACCGTTTGGTTCTTCATTTAAAATTGAAATCAAAGACTGGTAGCCGAATTGTAATTTATCTATCCAATTGGTTACGGTTTCTTTTTCTTTTCCCGACTTCGGTCGGGTGGCGACTTTAAAAATTATTTTCAATAAAAAACCGGAATTTCTCAATTTCATTAGTTGAGGATTAATATTAAATGGGTTAGGATTTAGTATTAATCGGAAATGGGGAAATCAATTTTAAATAAAAGAAACCAAAAAAACAGGCTCGACAGTAATGTTCACGAAAAAAGCGACCTCACATCACTTGCTTCATCTCATTCTATGTTCTCACTTCATGTTAGTCATCCTACTTCCTTACAGCTTACAACTTCTTTAGCCACATGGTTGGATACTCTTTGAATACCTAAGCGGCTAATTTGACTCAATCCGTATTGTCATAATCATAACATTCAAAGATCTTCTCAATCTTCTCCTCCTAATCTAGGTACTCATTGACACTCTCGGCTCCACTAAAGCTTGGCATATATACCTTGACATTATCTATGCCTCTTTAGCCACATGGTCGCATACTTCATGAATACCTAGTTGGCTAATGCAACTCAATCCATATTGTCATAGTCATAACTTTCAAAGATCTTCTCAATCTTCTTCTCTTAGTCTAAGTACTTGTTGACACTCTTGGCTCCACTAAAGCTTAGCATATGTACCTTGACATTATCTATGCCTCTAGGAGCTTAGCTATGGGGCTCCTTAAATTTGTAAAAGTTGCCATCCTTTTCTTCTTTAATATCTTCCATCTCAATCCTTCACCTTACTTGGTGTCCATTCTTGCTTGCTTGTCTAACCTGGGACAAAGCTAGGTAATGCAGTTTGTTTAGTTCTCGTTGTCTATAGACTCATACTTGCCTACCTAAAAGAGGTCTAGCATTAATGGCAACAAGTCAACAACTAGGTTGATTAGCATCAACTAAGCGGACATTATCTTGTACCTCTTCAGTACGACTGTTGTCAACAATTTAGCTCATAAAGGTCATCATTTTTGCCATTATTGAAACCAAGTAATTTATTTTCTCATCTTTAGTGCGAGGATTTTGGTTCCCATAGCCGTCATGGCTTAGAACATCACTCTCAACTTTCACTATGTTACCATGTACACTTGGACTCATCTCACTTTTCTAGCTCAAAGACCATACGACCACTATTATCCAATAATAATACTACTAGACCTAATTCACAACTATTACCATTACCAACAATCACTACAACTATCCCTTGACAACTTCAACTCACTACTCTTTTCCATCACCCAACTGCTTCCCATAAACTACACTCCAACATCAATAACTCAAAACAATGAGGGCCATAACACATAGCTTAGAGTCTCTTGACATACCTTGGTCTAATTTTGGAGTGCAAAAATCTAGAACGCACCTCATAACGTTCACCAAGACACACTATTTGAGGTACTACTTACAGCAATGTAACTTGACACTTGAGAATACAACATAATATACCACATTACTCCTCAATACTCCAATCAACAAGAGCATAACTTACACAATTTATAGTTGAAACCTCAAGCTCTAATACTATAATAAAAGTCGATGTGCATAGGTGATCCTCAACCTAAAAAATAATAAAATCATAAAAAATAAAAAAAATGGAAAATTGAAAAACACATAAAAATTAGGAAATTCAAAAAATACAAAAAATATAAGAAAAAACTAAAAAGTTACAAATTTAGCATAGGCTTATTGAAAAATACAAAAAAAAAAAATGAAAATTGGAAAAAAAAAATAAGAACATAGAAAATTTAGAAAAGTTGTTAGGATATTAAAATCATATATCAAAATGATAAAGATTCGAGTATTTTTTATATTAGATTGCATTGAGCTAAGACATAATTTAAATTATAATCTAGCTTAACCTAAAGCTTATATCTACTTCATTTGCAAAGAAAAATAGGGCACGAGCAAAATGGCCCATTATTACGACACTTGGTCTTAGCATTAAATGACGTGGAAGGTTGTAGGTTTAATTTCAATAGTAGGTACTTTATACCTTTTATATTTTTGTGATTCCTATCTGACATGTGTCGAGTGCTTTTTGAGATGTGTATCTCTCTAAGACACATGGTATTCTTTAGTTAGTCTATATGGTTAACATGGTGCCTATATGGCACCATGTCGGTGTCTTTTTTTCCTTCCCTTTCTCTTGCTTTCCCATGTTTTCCTATGCTAGAATAGCTTAGGGTTCTCATTTTAATCCATTTTTGACTTGATTTTCTTTATGATTTCATAAAATTAATGTTGAAGTCACGAAGCACACTCGGAGCACTATGAATTAGTACTAATTTCACGACTGGACATAGTTATCTAGAAGGTCAAAATGAAGTTTGAAAATTGGAAGAAATTTTAAATGCACAGATTTTCCTTCAGGGGGACCAAGCATGATTCTAGCTCATTTATAGAATATCGAAGCTTCTATTTGATGTTTATGGTAAGAAAGAATCTGTAAGACATGCATTTGACTAGTAATTAACTATAATTTGTGCCCGAAATTAAAATAAAATCTTAGGTCTTTCTCTATCATTCAATCTCAAGTCAATGGCAATTTGATTACTTTCCATGTTTATTTGAGCTTTAACAAGTATAATATCTTGCCCTGAAGCGGTAAAGTCGTAATAATCCCATCGTGCAAATTATTCTAAGATAAAAACTAATCATACAGTCACTACCTTAGACCTAATTTATATAAGGTATCAATGACTAACCTACTTGACGTAAACATTTCATAATTTAAATATGATATCTACTTATGAACTTAAGAAAAATATATACTTATATTAAAATAATCTAAGTATACTTACAAGATTTAGCCACTTAATCACAATCTACTTGAGTAATTTGTAATTTAATACTAAAATCTTTAAATATAAACCTCAACTTGAGAGTGTATCCGGTCTTCAGTTTATATTTTCACTTTCTAAGATCCCGCAGTTGATAGCTCCGAGGTAATTGTAAGCTGCTTCTTAGCTAGCACCTACAACAAAGGCTATAGGGATGTGAGCAGTCACAACTTAGTAAGTTAGGGTGAAAACTTAAACCATACAACAAATACAAACATGGTTATCAATCAAATCATTAGGTACAATGCATGTTCAAACAAATACCATCGCATGACGTTGTTCGGCTTGTCGTGAGAGTAGAGAAATTGCATCCGCTTTAGTGTGGTTTGAGGAGTTTCTGTTAATATAACAGCTTATGATCAAATCTAAGCTTGTGCAATGGAGATATCGCTCCTTCCGTGACTACCTTTGAACCATTGATTTCACCCCTATTTCGACCTCCTCTCCTATCATTTAGTTCGATTGAGAATGAAAAATGGACTAATTATGCTATTCAGCGCTATCCCTTTTGAAGGGGTTGGTATTTGACTAGAGAATCCTAATGTTTCCTTAATGGGTTGCAATGTATGTTCAGTTTACGATTACAAGTCATAAATTTGATTAGATCCAGTTTAGGGTAATTAATAGTTCTATACAATTCATAAAAATACAAATCAGATAGCAAATCAGCATCATAATTAGCAGCTCAAAATAAGAATATGCATATAACTAATTATCTAACAAGTACAATCAAGTATAATTCAAGCCTTCGAGTACTACAAATTAGTACTCTAGAATATAGTGAAGTATTAAACCCAATTTACCTCAACTCCTCGCTTGCTTACTCAAGGTGGGACTTATTCAGTCCATCATCATTGATCTCTATAATACCAACGTTGTCTTAGTTTTCATATAATTGTTATAGGTTTGTTTTATTCTATAACACTTATTGTTATCTTTAGTTTAGGGTTTAATATGTTCAATTATCTAGATTTTCATATCTTTTACAATTATTCTCAATTTGGGATTAGGTTCGGGTTCAATTTCTGCATCAATTTTTAAATCAGGCTCTAGTTTTGTTTCTAAGTACGATTTTATACATGAACCCTAAAAACCTATTTTGACCCCTAACGTGAAATTAATCACATTATTTCCAAGTTTTCTAAATATCATATTTGCTCTTATTCAGTGTTATAATTCATTCGCTATACCCTTTATCTTACTTAACTACCAAATTTATCTCTGATGTGATAAAATCTTATATTTTTCATATAATTACTAATTTAAGTTTCTTACCAGATTCATTACATATTATTATTATTATTATTATTATTATTATTAGAATATCAATTTCAACCTAATATTTTCCTATTAATTTATTTCTTATATTTATATATTATACATTACTACCTAATATGTATATAATATATATATATATATATATCTAATAGTCTTATCACTTTAAATATCATCTTTTAACATCAATTAATACCTTATAATATCTAAATTTATCCCAAATCATAATTTATACCTAATTATCCTAATTTACAAAATTAACTTAAAATTTACTATTTTTACATATTACTTATTTACTTCATAATACCTTAATAATTATATCTAACACTCTAAATGCTACAAATAACATACTTCATCATATTTCAACATCCTAAAACATATAATCATATACTAAATCAGTAATTAACTATTTAATTANATAGTCCTATCACTTCAAATATCATCTCCCAACATCAATTAATATCTTATAATATTTAAATTCATCCCAAATCAGAATTTATACCTAATTATCCTAATTTACAAAATTAACTTAAAATTTACTATTTTTACATATTACTTATTTACTTCATAATACCTTAATAATTATATCTAACACTCTAAATGCTACAAATAACATACTTCATCATATTTCAACATCCTAAAACATATAATCATATACTAAATCAGTAATTAACTATTTAATTACTTAATTAACAAAAAATTACTCTTTTTATGCATCATTTTAACGTCTAAAAATTATCTAAAAATTTCAAAAATTAATTTTTGAAAAAAGGCTTCATAGTAATATTATATAACTTTTAAGTAGTCTATACAAAAATTTTGGGCTCAAAAGTACACTCCTAAGATTATTTATTTCTAAATTAAACAAAGCTCGGGTTTATAAAATTTCTTAAGTACTATATATCACAGGATATATTTTTATCAAAATAATATTTTTCCTAAAAACTGCATACAAAAATATTCTAGAATACTAAATTTCATAATTTTCTAAGTATGTTTAATATTTTTAAAAAATATGTAAAATCGGGAAAAAATTGGACTCACAAAAAGTGGTGACTCTAGTCACTGTCGGCCATCGCCAACCACCAAGACCTTATCGGCCACTCTAGGCGTTGCCACCATCATATGGTGGTGGTGGTCATCCACTCCTAGGTGCTCATTTGGTTAGGGATTTCCTTTAAAGCCCTAACTACACAAATTTTTTATAATTTTTGTGAAAACCTTAATTCCTTCTAAATTTCAGTGCTCTCTAATTTTCTAAGGTTTTAAATGGACCAAATGAGCCTTTGTAAAAGTTTGGCTATTTATAGAGGTCTTGAGAATTTTTTGTACATTAAATTGATGCGAAATGAGCCTTATCCTTTTCTAATTTGCCTTTTTTATTAGCTAATTTTTATTAGTTGATTTTTCTACTTTAATTTTTTGCTTGCCACACCCCTATTCTAGAAATTTCCATAACTTTTCTGAATTTTCTTGATTTTTTCTTAATTATTTATGAATTTTATTTAATTATTTAACATTATTTTAGCCTATTTTGCGTATTTTAAGTAATTACACGTATTTTTACTTATATGTAAATTCATATATGATACAAATAAATATTTCTAAATATTATTTAAGTTATTTTATGATTTTTGGTGTATATATAATTTATCTTTAGCAATTTATTAGTTATTAGAATGCATTTTACGCATTTTCGATAAATAATGAGTAATATATTTAAAATTTGAAAATTTTATATTATCTTATTTTACTACTTATTTTCTTAAATTTGAACTTATGGAATCGCTTTTACTAATATTCCTAGTTTCATCGTAGAAATTGAGTTGAATCAGATAGTTTGCTTGATCGCCCTAAATTTTACGAATTGAACTCTAAGTAGCTAATTATGGGGCTTACATATAAGTAGGTGTTGTTCAAGCTCATTTGATCATAAGTTCACTCTCAATCCCACTCAAAAAACACAATTCAGCTCTCTCTCTCCCTTTATGTAAGTAGGTCACTTTACTCTCTTTCTCTAAAACTAGCTCAAGCTCAATGACTTCCGAGCAAAGGTAATTACAGAATGAGTTCTTAGAGGTATAAGCTTTCAATAGAAGCCACCCTTATGCTTTGCTGCACCTCTTAGCAGCTTAACTAAACCTTACTGTAAAACCTTAACCCTAAT
This sequence comes from Lumnitzera littorea, assembly GCA_024138015.1. Taxonomy (NCBI): domain Eukaryota; kingdom Viridiplantae; phylum Streptophyta; class Magnoliopsida; order Myrtales; family Combretaceae; genus Lumnitzera; species Lumnitzera littorea. The sequence continues at coordinate 61,286,380 of JAMXBB010000010.1, forward strand.
CATAGCTGCTCATTTGAAACACTACTCTCCACCACTCTTGGACTAAGACCGATGCTACAACTAAGTTTGTGGCATCCTAAAACCTAAGTACCAACCATTCTCTCATCTCCAGCATCTCTTAGCTAGGTTGCTTGACTATCATCACCTAAGCCCCATTTACTAATGAAAATCACATGGAAATGTAAATTCCCCCTCATTTTGGCACCTAAAACCACTAATGGAATGCCCCCTAACTACTATTGCCTCCCTCCCTAGCCCATGCATGTGCTGTGCACATGACCAGGTTGGATGACCCAAAGTCTAACCCAAAACCCATCAAACCTGCTTGTCGACTTGCTTTTTGACCTAGTTCCTCTTCCCTCGTTTTGCTTCATTTTATTTCTTATCTATAAAAATCCTTTTATTTTAGTGCATTTTATCACCCTTTTCTTAAAAAAGAAAAAGAAGAATGTTTTCAAAAAATTTATTTTCAAATGCAATACATAAATGAAGTATTTTAAATAGTTTTTCTTTATATATAAATAACAAAGGTTTTATCACCTAAAAAGACTTATTTTAAAAAAAATAATAAACCTCTTTTACAAAATTAGGGTTTTTTAGAATTTTCAAAAAAAAAAAAAAACCAAATTAAGACCCTTTTAGAATTTTCCTAAAAACACATAAATAAATAAAAATGTAAACTCAATCATTTTCAAAAATTAAAAAGAAATGAATGGATTAAAATTTTCTTAAATAAACTACAAAAACCCGATCTCGAATAGCAGGTATATAAACACCTGTAAGAAACTACAGGATGATGTAAAAAATGAAAAAAAATTATGGTTGCCTTTCTTTGTAAATGAATAAATTTCTTTTTTTTTTTCATAAATAAACAAAAAAATTCTATCTTTACTTTTAGAAAATGAAAAAAAAAGAATTAAAATATGATTATTTTCTAATAAAATGGATATTTTGAAAGATAAATCTAAATCTAGAAAGTTTAGCTGGTATTCGTTTAGGATTTAATAGATTAGTCCTTAAATCTAAAACCTTTGGTTTTCAATATCATTTTTCAAATTGATTCTTTTTTTTTTAGACCATTAGCTAAGTTAGAACTAATTTACTCAAATGGTTATAACTTAATTTTCTTTCCCACTTTAGTTAAGTGGCGACTTTAGACGTTTTTTAGAATTAAAAAGAAAACTAGAATTTTTATTGATCCTTAGTCGATAGTTAATATTAAAAGGGTAGGGTTTGATATTAATCGGATTAAGGAAAATAAAAACAAAAAATTTAAGCTCAATAGTGCCTATTGCCAATTACAAGAGCTTAAATTGTTACCAACTAAGGCAATCTATTAAAAGTACAAAAGACAAAAGGAGACAATCTAAGTGAGGTAAAATACAAAGAATATTTAAGGGCAAAAAAAGAATTATGGAAAAGGAAGCTTTGGCTAACAAATTTTTGCACATTTTTAGTAGGACATAGGTAGTCCTACATTAGATAGGCACCTAAGAAGAGATAAATTAGTATGGCTAGAGTTATTAGGTGTCAAGCTATTCTAATCTCCATCTCCCATAAAGGTCTATAACTCATGACCTTGGCTTGAACCTTAGGATAGAGGGTAGATTGGTGACCTCTACTCAAACCTCAGGATAGAAGGTAGAAGGCAACAAATTCTAGTTATCTCGATGTAGCTTGAGCTTTGCAAGAGGTTTAGAAGCTTAGATGACAGTATAATAGATTTGCATATAGTGAGCTTGGAACCCTTGGATACATTTAAGCTAGTCCTTGCCTGACCGTCCTTCGAGAGTGCTCGGGCAACTAAATTTTGGAGTCCCTTTAGTCAGCCCAAGGTTAGTGGACCTAAGTTTGACATCTTCGGTCCGGTGAATGGAAGTCTTAGAAGAGGTCAGCGTACTAAGTGGACATGCCAGCATAGATAACCTAGAGGTTGGATTCCCATCAAAATGTGTATATACATTACTAGATCCAATTGTGCCATTTTCTATATTTTTAATACCAAAATATTTTATCTATAATGATTTGCTAACAATTGATATTCAATTAGCGTACTATCGATAAATAATTAATAATTTTACTACAATAGGCTTTTTAGCTATATTTAGGGATGAACATAGAGAGAGGCCTATAGGGAGCCACCCTTTAGTTAACCGTTGCATTGTTAGGTTGAAATATAAAAGTAATAAAGAATAGATAAGTTTTGAACACTACATTATAAGAAACTTAAAAGCCTTCATTTTCTAGTTGTAGTCTGTCACTAATGTAATAACTATGCACCTTTATTTTTTTTAAAGAAAATGATGCTTTTTTGGGTAATGAAAATTATATATATTACAACAATAATATTATATTAGATAATGAGAATATACTTTTTCTTTTATTAAGAAGTTGTTTGTTTAGATTTTTTCTTTTCCAATATTGTGTTGAGGATACAATTCTAATGGATCTTTTTATTATCTAAAAATTTAAAATATCTAGGTATTTTAAAATAGAAATAATTTTTATTCAACTCAATTTTATAATTATAACTAATTAATTATATAACTTATTTTGAAGATACTAAGGATCTATCTAATTTGTTGGGGAAAAAAATAAAGTTCTCTCCTTAAGTAATTAATTGGACATATAGTATTCATAAGTTATAGGCTATCACATATTAACTATAAAAACATCCTTTTCAAGAGCAAAATTTCTTTTTCTTTTTCTTTTTAAACATTTGGAAACTACATTTTCCTATCATCATTAAAGAAATGCACATTATCATCACCATTTCATCAACAAGAAGGTTGGAAATTTTTATTATATATAGTTATTGTGTCTTCTTTCATTGGTGACTTTTATTTTCACTATATTAATCTATTCGTATGATACTTGTTGATACCTTATTTTGGATCAGCTTGAGGCCTAACTTGAAAAGAGATTTCTCAAGGCCCATTGACGATTAAATGACCTAATGCCTCGCCTTGTCTAGGAGTTCCACTCTACTCGAGCACTAAGCCTACCCACAGATACTTTGAAAGCTCATTCTCTAACCACTGAGTTGTAAAGGACTCAACTAATCACCTAAGCAAGCTTGAACTACAAAGATCTACTCTACCTCTAAGCTTGAGCATACTACGCGAGGATGCCTCCTTCCCTCGCGGGCTCTCTTTTAGAGTCTAACCTACAACATACAAGTCACCTTGACCCCCTCCTCTACCTCTCTAGAAATATTTGTCTTTAGTGTTTACACCTCTAATTGACTCATTAATTACGGTATGATATTTATGGTATAACCAGCATGTTCGATATACTTTGAAGGTATTAGAGCCCTAAATTACAGATATTGTTACTAGTGTAGTTGTTGCTATCAACACTCAAAGTCACCTTATGCAGATTAAGCTCATGGCTAATCATTCCATAGGCCTAATATGTGTTCATCATCATTTGATCCTTCAACAAGAGTTGGACTCGGATATAACCAGGGGTGGCTTAATGGGGCCCATAGGGCCTAGCGCACCTCGCCCCTCACCATTACCACCTACCTACCCCCCAAACCAACTAAAAAAAAAAAAAAATGATCCAAAAAGGGAAAAGAAAAAGGCAAGTTATATTACAACAGCCCATGATCCACGCTTATGAAATGTGCATAGCCATTATAACAACCCAAGCCCACGCCTCTAAAATATTAATAAATGCCAAAGCTTGCAACCATGTTGGATTAGGATACTTCATTATTAATTGACGTGTAGGCGTTAATCTAAATCTAAAGTTGCTACATTTATGCTGGAACATTTTTCTTTTCTAATTTATTATGCCTATTATTTTTTTCCTCTTTTTATCCACTATAATATATTACTTTAATAACATTTAAGGGAATGGAACTTTTATTGAGATTTAAAAATTTAAAATGTATCGTTTTAGCAGGTAAATCTAAAGTTGGTTGCCATGTTTGAATTTTCCTCTTTTCATTGATAAAAACAGATAACTTTTTATATTCAAACATATTCAAATGCAATTTCAAAATTATAACTTATCATATTTATAATAATTCTAGTTACTCGTTATAATTTTTCTTTAAAATTTAATTTATTTCTATTATATATTCAAAAATGACAAATCCTTTTATTAATGATGTATCACAACTCCAATGTAAGTGGATATTATTCTAAATGGTTCCATGGTTATAAGATATAGTCTAGTCCCCCAATTCTTTGATTCTGCGTCCGTCCATGGATATAATGATTGGTAAGACAATGGAGGATGCGGTTGAAGAAGTTGCCTTTGGTGGTGCTCATTCTAACAAAACTCATTATCATCAAGTCAACCAATAAGGACTTGATAGGTAAAGATGGACACTATGTGGTTGATCCTTCAAATCAAACTAAACTACATTTATAGTTTATATTTTTTAAGACGAATTCGATCATGAATTTATTAAATCAAAAGATTCGATTAGATGTATACTTCGAAACATAATAGCTCAAATATAATTTAATCCACTCTCCAAACTTATCATCCAATACATCCTTTGTACCTACAAGAATAGGACAGTAATAGGAATGACACGTTCCAAGAGATATGCTCTTTTATAATTTTTCAATAATTCCTCTCGGATTATTTGTTTCTTCCTTATGTTTGGGAATTTGCTATGGAAATTCATCCCACATATAGTTTGGGGTTAATTTTGAGCTATATATATATGTGCCATCGTTAGTATATTAACATAGTCATCAATTATTTCTTTTTTTATTTTTCGATGTAAAATCGGTTGAAAATGAAAATAACAACCAGAAAAAAGCAAAAGTGTTGAACACCAAATAATAGGACGCTCGATGATGAGGATGACCTTATGTTGTCTCAACTCAAATTAATTGTCAAAAGGTGCATGCACGCTCTTTAATGAAATAAATTTTATCTAGATAATAGATATTCTATTGAACTCCGCATTTCATATATGTAGGAATTTAGGATTGTTTTTTTAATTCAGATGGCTAGTTTCATTTTTTTTTTCTTTAGTGATGGAAGGGTACAATTGTATTGTGGTTGGCTACCTTCGGGTACGTGAATCATCTTACAAGATTTATGCATAGAGTAAAATTAACTTGCACTATGTAGATACCTTAACAAGTGTCTATAGTGGGATTCGATTATATGACATTAACAAAATGGAAACTAAATATTGTTATCACACCAAATTGGGAATTGAATTGAAAGGAAAAATGATTTGAGCCGTAATTTTGATTTGATTGGTTTGTAGTTTTGAAATTTTTGATCCGTTTTTACTTTTAGGTTTATCTTAAAGTAGTTTTTTAGTCATGAATACAAAAAATAACAAGATAAAAGATAAAAGATAAAAAAAATATTGGTTAAAATGCCCAAAAATTAAAATTAAGAAATGATATAAAATTTTTAAATGAGAAAAAAAAATTAAAAATTGGACAATAAATGATAGTGTAGATAAACATATGCTTTAAGGATGTGGAAAATTTTTGGGTGGGGAACAATTTTTTTTATATCACAATGCACATATTATTTAGTAAATTTTGAGCTTTCATGAAAGAATAAAAGGTTCTAATTCAGCTTCTCTAGGTTCAATTATTCATTAATGAGGTGGAAAATAATTTTATTTACGCCAAAGCGGGTCCCATATAATATTTTAGTGGCCCTTAACTTTTATTCCGAAAGAAAAACAATTCTGGATCTGAAGCAAGTTGGGAAACTAAAAAATCCACTAAATGAACTTCATTTAGAAAATATCTTTTCAGACATGTTGGTTGGTGGCCGGCTACCCTAAAGAAATATATTTTGAGGATGATCAAACCTAGGCTAGATTTCGATCAGAATTGCAATTCTTAGTGAAATCGGCTCAGGTCCATGTTTCATTTTAAATATAATTTATACGCTGCTGGCCCAACAATCAAGAATGGGCCATCAACTCGTCCTTTTCAATTTTTACTTCAATGCGTGCAAGAATGGAGGACTCTTGTGCGTGTCTTCCTCTTCCGCTAGTTTCCAAACTTTGCAGAGGGCTTGTAAAGAGAGGAAATCCAACATTTTAACTTACCCATTTTGATCAATTCAAACACTTTTTTCTTTCTTTCTTTTTTTTTTTTTTTTCAGTGAATCACACAAATAAGGAAAATACGAACACAAAACACAATTTGACCTTGCGGTAACAAACATCAAGTGTCTCTACAGCGTCAAAGGACATGAGTTATGAGAGATATTAGATCATTTATATTTATAAAGGAGTAAAATATCAGTTTGATCTTATCGTTCATTTTTATTTTATAAAATCTAAACTATTAAATTCATAATTTATTTAATCATTTAAATTTAAATAAATATAAATTAAAAATGAGATGGATAGTAACACTAGTCTTCTAAAAGATAAGAATGGAAACATAGAAAAATCTTAGTTAAAAAAAAGAAAAGAAAAGAAGGCATAATCTTCCAAATTCTAATCGGCATCTAGGTTTATTCAATTCATCAAAAATGTTGTGCGACTTCTAAACTATAGAAAATCATTAAGAATAGATTCTCCATAACGCTATATAATATAATAGAGTTATCACGATGCCATTGTGTCAAAACATTAAATTTTAATGAGATATAACATGGCTATTTACAAAACACAAATAAGAAAATTTAGGTTGAATCTTTATTTCTGTTGACATTCCATACCCCTTTATTGATTTGTCTTGTGCATATTCTATCATGCGTCGCATCCACTGTTATAATCTATTTACTTCTTTCTCTTAATTTTTTTTTTCCCTCCTGGCATACCAAGTCTAGAAGTATGTGAATAAAATCACAAGAACCACAATCGAAACCTCATATTTTAAGGTGAGTCAAATGGATTCTCAAACTATGTTTTGATGATAAGCAATTACATTCCGAACATACGACATTATTCTAATATCTTCTGAATTGTAGAAATCCAACACATATGATTAACCATAAATTTACGAACACAAATCTCCATAGCGTTATTCAATAAAAGTTACTGGTGATGCCACAACGTCAAATTCTAAATTTTGAAAAGATATAAAATGCCCACATATAACACAAGATAAGTGAATTTAGGTTGATTCTTTCTTTCCATCAATATCCCCATCCCCTTCATACATACATAGATAAATAATCTAGCATACATCTACTATAGTAAGGGTAGCAGGTAACTCTATTGTATAGGATATCTACCCAAATCTTGTTTAATTGAATAGGTAATTAAAGTTACATAATAGGTTTCGGTTTGTATTTTTTTGAAACTTACTCTCAATAGGATAGGATACAAGTAAAAAGTCAGGGTACATTGTATTTACTCTAGAACCTATAATTTAAAGCATATGGGGATATAGATTTTAGGATCCCCACTCTATAATAATAATTAAATAAAATTAATAACTAAAAGATACCATCTCATTAAAATAAAATAAAGTTTAGCCTACCGAAAATCCCAAACTAAATGCTTTTTAGTTACTTCCCTTCCATATTTCATTTTTAGTCATTACTTCATTATTATTTTCTTTTTACTCTTTCCTCTTTTACTAAATTCATTATCTAGTAATGTTAAAAAAAATGGAATTTGAGTTCTTAATTTCTACTTCTAGTATTACCTACAAGCCATAGGGTATGTCCATTACTTTTTTAATAGTGGAGTAGTTTCTTTATTTTATATTTGATAAAAAATTAGATAGTTATTTTAGAGCGAAATTTGATTTTCTTAGAGTATATAGAGATTATTTTACTGATTTGATATTATGCATGTACCTTGAGGAAGAGAAATATTTTAGTTTGAAATTACATTTTATTTCGTTTTCCATGTTATGTTTTTATTTTGCCATAATTAATTGTTTGATTCTATATTATTGTCACTTTCTTAATTATTAAATTATATAATTTTGTGAATCTTTTATTCACATTTTAATAAATTTTGTAGATCTTGTATTAAGTATGATGTTTATTGCTTTATTTTTTAAAACGATGTGCTTCTTCTATTAAATATTTCTATAATGTGATTATTATAAAATGAATATTTTATTTATGCAAATTATGTTCTTTTATGATGCTGCCACATATATATTTATCTATAATAATAATGATTAAAGAACCATGTAAGTAAAACAATGTAAAAAATAAGCCCCAATGGCCTCCACTCATTGGTGTCATATGAAAAATTGGTTGAATTAAACAATTACTTTTAAAAAGAAACAAGATAAGATTTGTTTTATATTTTGAAGAAAATAACCATATTAAAATTTATAAGGAAAAAAAAAACCTATAGATTCTACAAGATATTTTATATCTTATATAATTTATAGGGTATAAGGTATATAGTAGTTTCATAATACTATAGGGTAGGATATGGGCAGTAAAGTTTTAAAATCTGTTCTCACGGGAGAGGGTACACATAATGTCCATACTGTAGCCATCATATACCTACTCACCCTTACACTATAGGCACCACTTTACTCTCACCTCTTAAATAGCAATAAGTATATTTCTACTTGATGCATTAAGTACGAAAACATGTGAACTATTATTAAGAACCTCAATTAAATCTTCATGTTATTACGAAATTCAAGTGGATTCCAAAAATTGGTTTTGGTGATTGCGAATTAACATTTCTCTTTTGGTGTTGCTCCATACTCTTTCCTAAATGTATAAATCACACGCTTTTGATTAACTACATTTATCATCTTGTAACCATAAATGTGTAAAGACAAATTCTCCATATCAAATAGAGTCGCCATGATACCATTTTGACAAACACAAAACCTCAATAAGATATAAAATGGCCACACATAAACTTTCAGTATATACTAATTTCCACTAATATCCCTAGCCCCTTCATTTTATCATATTGTTGAATGCAAATTCGATTAAGCACATCATGTGTTAATACGGTCACGGGTCACCTACTAACTTTCACCACTTAAATAGCTGTGTGTTTTTTTCTATTTGACATATTAAGTTTAGAAATTTGTTATATTCAAGAGAGTCAAATAGATTCCTAAGCTAGGTTATGGTGATTAATAATATTTCAAATTTATGATGCTGTTTCATAATCTGTTCAAGATGTACAGATTCAACATATTTGATTAATTATCATTTATGATGGAGTAACCACAAGTTTGTAACAACATATTCTCTGCAGCACAATTCGATTGAGTTACCATGATGCTACTTTGCCGAACAATGAATTTCAATAAATAAAAAAAGAAGAGGGCCATATATATGATAGATAATATGATTTAGGTCGACTCTTTGGCCTTCTTTATTAACTTGCATTGTTCTTTGCAAATTCAATCAAGCATCCGCTTGACATAGTCACATATTTAATTCTATCTCTTAAATAATTGTAAGTATTTTTCTACTTCACATATTAAGTTTCAAAACATATGAATAATATTTGTAACACCCAACAAAAAATATAAAAACAAATCTTATTAAACCGGGCGTATAGTCCTTTCCTTGTTTCAAAATCCTCCTGCCCATGATGCATGTCATGTTATCTCCCCCTTTCTTTCTCTTTCTTTCTCTTATTCTTACGTTTTTTCTTTTTCTTTTTTTTCCCTCCTATTCCCCCTGGTAGTTTTCTCTATCCTTACTTAAAATCATGTTGAGAATAACGAATTTTTGCAAGAAAACTAAAGGAAATTGGCCTCACAAAAGTTTCAAGGTAGTTTTCCTCTCTTTTATGGGGTGTTTAAAAACCTCGTGTTCAGATGGGTGAAAAGTAAAGTCAGGTTCGTGTCTTCTGCAGTGGATTATTCTCCTTGCAAGTATTCAAGTAAGTTGCCGATTTTGTTCAATTTTTTTTTTTTTTTTCCCTTGAATGATTCAACCTTGATTGTTGTTGTTGTGGCTACTGTGTTTATGTTGTTTGGGGGTAAAATCTGGAATTGAGATGTGTTCCTATGGTATTTTTTGGTGGGGTTGAATGTTGTAGGTTTATATTTCAGGTTATACGAGAAAGGGAGGAAATTTGCAGAATTGCAGATGTTTGCACCATCAAGCCGGTGTGATTGGAACCAGCTTAATGGTGGGTAGAATTAACTGACTTGGCAATTTGATTGAAACGAGGGTAGATGAGAATTGAGAACCTGCTAGTTGGTTCACTTAGTACTAGTGGGTCAATTCTAGCTTTTAGGTTCCAACGTATTCCATTTTTAAATATATTAATAATATAATATATAATTTCTTTTATTTTGTTATTTATTTGATAACAACTTTTCCCTTATGATAGAATGATTCAACTATATCTTCTAATCCTAGTTTAACAAGTTATATGAGTTTTAGCCAATGATTAGTAGTAGTGCTAAAATGAGTTTCCATTTTGTTAACCATTAGTACTAAAGAGAATTTTAGCTATTGTCAAGTAGTATCTATCCCTTTAGGTGCATGTTGACCTTGTTTGCCGAATGTGCATATTAGATTAGAAAACAAATGAGCTTAAATTACTACTCTGCTTAATAAATTGATTGTTGCTTAGGCATAGTTGAGCCTAAGGACCGATGACAATAGAACCTTAGGAGGTACTAATTAAGCGGTATGTGTCAATATACCTTATGGAGTTGCATATCCAAAGAATCTAGATAGATTTAGGATGTTTCATAGTCTCATAGGTGTTAGAGTCAAATGTGGCATTTCCTAACATCATGGTATTTGGGCTAGTGGTCCCAAATGTATTATGTTATTATTAGGGTGAATGGTGGCAATTCCTATGTACATGTATACATAGATATATTTATATCTATGTGTGAGTTCTTGTGCACTCGTTGTGTGGTGCTGTTAGACTTAAATAGGATAATTAAATGAAATGATTATTTATTTGTTGCATTAAATGCATGTCATTTGTACATGCTTAACATGTGTATGCACATATAATACTCACATATTGAGCCTATGCTCACCCATGTAGGACCCATTTGTTTTTCAATTGCAGGTATGCTAAATGAGTTTGTAGTTTATGAGCAGGCTAAGTTTGACTATATTCAGGATAGGTAGTGATAACAATTAGATAGGAAGACTAGCCACCTATTCCCAAGCTTGAAGATTAGTAGTTATGGTCTATTGAGCTTTTCTAGAAGATTAACTTGCCTATGTACTCAAGCCCTTGCTGGTGTTACAATATCTCTTAAGTGGAGAGTTGTTTACATATCAACCTAATCAAGGTTAAGTTGAAAATCGACACCCTCAACTTGGCGTGTTTCTAAGCTATTTGCCTTGGTTGCCAACCTAATTGTTGAGCCGACTGATAACTTTTCTCTATCTAAAAACAAGTTTAGCATACCAAAGTCTACCATTCAAAGAATGACATACGTCCTTTACTTTTTCTAATATTGTACTATGTATTAAGTGAATATTTCCCTATTTATTATCATTTTCACCCTTGTACACACCTTATATACTGATTTTAGCCTAGGATCTCTTTTGGTAATTGTGCTTAACTTATAATCATTTATAAACCAATTGGAATCAGCTAGTGAATATTCATACATTTCTTCTTCCTTATTCTTATGTAGGCTACACCTAGCTTCAAAGTTCAAGTACTCTTATCTATTCCTTCAGTAAAGGGATAGTAGTTAGTGGCTTTAAATACTAGCATGTATGTCATATCAAGTTAGTTCCTAAATTTGTATGAGCTTAACTGGTGCATAATATCCACCTAGGTTGTACATGAGCCCTTACCTAACTCTTATTGACTATCATTTAGCTTTCTAACCATCTTGGGGTTTATTCACCTACGTGATTGTTCATACCCTTGTGTCTATCAACAAATTCATATCATCTTAGTATTAGAGCTTTGGTAACAAAGACTTTCATGTTAGAGCTGCTGTTATTGTTTTTTGTTTCACCATGTTGAGTAGTATAGCTACATTCTCAGTTGTCAAGATCGTAAGTTGGGTTGTGGAGAGTGTTCATGTTTTTGAGGGTGTATCGAGTAGTGGAGTGTATTGCTGTTATGCGTTAGCTTATTTACCATTTAAAGGAAGTGTTTATGCTATTGGTTAAGTTGCGAAGTGTTTTTGATTGGATTGTTGTCTTACCTGTGAAAACGACTGACTTAAGCATAGATGCTACCATGAAAGATAATGAGAGTGATGTTTCATGTGATGGCTAGCTGAGTATCGCCACCCCTAGATCTATAAATGATAAGATCGATAAACTCACTACCATAATAACTAAGTTGACTCGAGTCATTAATCAGCTAGCCACTACCTAACCTATTAAGGATATTCTTAGGAATGTCTTAGCTATTCCCTAACAAAGAAGAGAGTAGGGAGTAAGGTACCAAGTTGATAATCTTGCTTGAGATGATGTTGCATATCTATGATGGAACATCCTAGGTTTAAGAATAGAAAAGAGAGCCTATAGGAGGATTGACTTAGATGATGTAGAGGAAAGTGAAGCAGAAGAGTATTACAAGGTAAAGGAAAGAGGGATCTGACTTGCCTAAAGCCTTAAACAAGTTAAACTACACATGCCAACCTACTTTAGATTCAAAATGTTGATGACTATTCAGATTGGAAGATTTTTTAGTGCTACGAATACAATGGCTATATGAAGGTAAGACTACTAGCATTAGAATTCATAGGGTATGTTGCTTTATGGTGGAAGAATTTATAAGTTAGTTTCCAAAGAGAAGGGGAACTTGAGATTAGAACTTAGCAAAAAATGAGGTGACCTATGAGGAGAAGATTTGTTCCCAATGACTACATGTAAGATACCTTTAAGAAGCTGTAAGAGTTGGGGCAAAGTAGACTTGGTGTTGAAGAGTATGCAAAGGAGTTCTAAATGCTTATGATCTGATGTGAGGTCGAGAAACCAAAAGCTGGTAAATAACCACGTTTATTGGAGAATTGAAGTATGAAATTAGCGAGGTGATTATTGTACAAAGGATATATAATCTTAAAGACGTCATTTGAGTTGTTCAGTAAGTAAAGTGGTAGAGATGCCAAGGGCATGTTTAAGCTCCCCCCTGGTGGAATTCAATATGTTTGATTTGTTTTGAGTAGACAAACTATATTATAATCATGTAGGCAAGAGGTAGTCAAACCGGACCTGAAGTCCTTAGATGTTAAGAGGGAAGTATCAAGGAAGTTTGATAAGGGATAATCTTAAGAAAGGAAGACTAGTGAAATGGTTGCTGAATGCCCGAATAGGAGAACAATGGTCATTAAGAGTAAGGTACCAACAATTGAAGTGGATAGTGTAAACAAAGAGTTTAAGGTGTTGTGAAAATAGAATGCCGACTATAAGGTGTCACCAGGAGAGGAAATTATAGTAAATACTAAAGAGGGAGAGTATTCGAGCATAGTATTGAGGAGAATTATGAGCATTGCCTTATGTATTGAGGATGAACAACGAGAGAACTTATTTTATATTGGATGTAAGGTAAAGGGAACCTTGTGTGCATTGATTATTGATAGTAGAAGCTTCACTAATGCTACATTTGGAATTATGGTTGAAAAATTGAAGTCGACAACCAATTCTCACATAAGGCCTTACCATTACATTAACTTCATGAGAAGGGTACTTTACATGGAAAAAAGTAAGTTAAATACCAATCTCTATTGGCCCTTATTAAGGAGAAGTATTATGTGACGTATAGCTATTGTGTGCCTTATACATTTTACCAGGTTGGCCTTGGATGTTCAATTGAAGGGTTATTTATGAGGGGTTTAGGAATACTTATTTGTTTGAGCATGAAGGGAATAAGATCACCTTGAGTCCTTTGATCCCCATCCAGGTTAGAGAAATGCAGATCCAATTTAGCTAAGGTTAGAAGAAGAAGAAGAATTTTGTGATGACTCAAGTTGAAATGTCATAAGAATTAAGGTCAAATACCTTGACCTTCTTGTTGATCCAAAGGTTGTTGCATATGAAGGGACAAAAGGAGGATTTACCACTAAGGTGTAGAGGATCATTTGATGAATTCATGGATTTGTTTCTTGAAGAGCTACTAAAGGGATTACCTACTTTTCGAGGTATTAAACATGCCATTGATTTATAGCTAGGAGCCATCCTCTATTAAGCCTACATACAGATTGAATTCAAAGCAATCTACTAAGCTCTAAAGATAACTTAATGCACTTATCTATAGAAGCTACATGCTAAAGAGCTTAAGTTCGTGTGTTGTAACTGCCTTACTAGTATCGAAGAAGGATAGGTCATGGAGGATGTGTATAGATAGCTAAATTATTAATAAGATCACAATCAAGTATAGGTAACTAATCTTGAGATGGATGATATGTTGGATGAATTACATAGGGCAAGAGTATTTTCCCAAATTGATCTTAATTTAAGCTACCATTAGATCGGGATGCAACTTAGAGATGAGTAGAAGACTATGTTCAAGAGAAGCTACGAATTTTATGACTAGATGGTGATGCCTTTTGGTCTATTTAATGCCTTGAGCACATTTACTAGATTAATGATCTAATTGGGAAGTTTATGGCCATCTACTTCAACAACATCCTTATATATAACCTTAACCTAAATAGCCATTATAAGCATCTCCAAGCTGTTTTTGCCATGCTTTGAATTGAGCAAATTTATGAAAACTTAAAGAAGTACGATTTCTATTGGCCTAAGGTAGTCTTTCTTAAGTTTGTTGCTAGTGAAGATGTAGTAAGTGTTGAAGTGGAGAAAGTTTGAGCTGTATTAGAATGGCCAGTGTCAACTTTTTTTAGCTATGTTTGTAGTTTTCATGGACTAGCATCATTCTATTGACACTTCATCAAGAACTTTAATACCATTGTGACTCCTTTGACTAAGCTAATCAAGAAGAATGTCGGGTTCCCATTAGGGTAGGGGGGGGGATGGGGTGGGGAGAGGGTAAAAGAGTTTTGAATAGGTGAAAGAGATGCCAACTTCTACTCTTATCCTTGCTTTCCCAAGTTTTGAGAAGGCTTTCAAGATGAAGTGATGATACAATCCGACGTAGATAAACATACAATGTTTGGTATCGTACGAACTAAGGGGATGGGTCCAAACCTCGAGATGGTTTGAAGGATAAATGATAGTTGAAGGTTAAGTAGGGGTCCTCATGCATTAATGGTGGATATGATGCACCAATGCCTCACACGAGCTTGGGTCATACTTGATATTATGCACAAGTGTGGTTAGAGGTTACTTGCCATTAGTTGATGCTTAATGGGCTAGATAAGAGTAATCGAGAGTAAGCAAGATTCACTTTGTTAATGCAAGAAGAAAAATGTCTAAATGTTGATTCTTTTCACTGTTGTGGTGATTACAATACATACGTATTTATTGGACCCAATTAGAATAAGTCTTAGGTTAGTGTAAATTACAAAAATGATTCTTACTAGTAAAGAAAAAGGAATAATTTACAAGGGCAATGTTGTAAACATGCATAAAGATTATGCAATGACAGAAAAGGATAGTACAGATGTCGGGAAAATTAGGGTGTGTATCAACTGTCCATTCTATGGTCCCAATGATACTGCAGTCAAATAGAGTAGCCTCTAAATAGATCAGGTCGGGGTCGACAATTCACAGCTTGGATGTTTAGTATTAGGAAAAGGTTGGCTTAGAAGGTGACTCATTGTCGGGTCAACCTTGGGTGGTTGGCTTCAAATAGGTGTTAGCTCGACCTTGGCATGTATTTGGTCAGTAATATACTAATTCGATACTTAGCCTTACATAGATGTGTTGTGGAGGGATTGGGTTACCTTATAGATTGGTCACTTTGGTAGCTTCTTGAATGATGTAGAGGGCAAGGTAATTCGGCAGGTTAGACTAAGGAATGTGCTACTCTTCTGAGTTCAACTCTCTTCGAACAACTCGGTGAACCATATGAGCAAGTCCTTAAGCTTAGGAGTATGTGATTGGTTTGTGACCCCTATTAAGTGAGACTCATTAGAAGTAGCCATAGGTAGAGTAAGAAGTTAAGAGGAGTTGCCCTCAACTAATCTATCTATAACATAGAGTTCTACTCCTTGATTTGAGCTCTCATGTTCTAGCAACATTATTTTTTGCCTAGAGAATTCATTATTTACATTGACTATACGTAATTGAGGAACTTAAAAGAGCTAGCCAAAGTTGTCGGAGAGGTAGGCGAAGTAGGTTGAGTTTATGGAAGGATTCTTATATGTAGTGAAATATAAGAGAGGTTTAGCTAATATGGTCGTTGACACTCTATCTAGAAGGCATTACCACTTGATCGACCTATAAACCATGCTTCCCAAGTTCTTTATAATCAAAGAATTGTATTCTTAAGACCTACACTTTGCTCCATTTATTGTGAGATGTTGTAAGGGATGAACTATTGATGATTATGACATAGAGGATGATATTTGTTTAAGAAAAGGAAATTGTGTAGCCCAACCAAACCATGGTCTGAGTTTAGTATAGACTTTGTCTTTGGTTTACTTTGGACATCCAGTTAGAAGGAGTCCATCATGTTCGTGGTGGATAGGTTTAGCAAAATGACATACTTTATCCCACTTTAAAAGACTAATGATGCCATTTATATTACTTCTTTGTTCTTACAAGAGGTCATCATGTTGCATAGAGTACCCCAAACCATAGTGCCCAATTGAGATCCTAAGTTCTTGAACCACTTATGGAAGACCTTATTAAGATGCCTTAGAAAAAAGATCCTATTTAGTAATTCATGCCATCCCTAGATGGATGGTTAAATTAAGGTTGTCAACTAGACTATTGGTTCATTGCTCACAATCGTTGTTACTACATAGTATGATAGGGTAAGTCTCCATTTAAAGTAGTATATGGATACAATCTTGACCTTCCTCTCAACAATGTGTCCTTACTTAGCTACCATGAAGACTGAAATGCTGTCAACCTATTTGAAGCTTTGAAGATCATGCATTAGAGGATGATTGAGCACCTAACCCCAAGTTGCTGGTAAGCTTGAACAAAAGGGTTAAGGAAGAAAGGTTAAAGAATTCAAGTTCGATGTCCTTATGTGGATTCATCTGAGTAATGATAGATTCTTGAGGATAACAAAAAGCAAATTATCACCTAAAGCAAATAGACTATTTAAGGTTATTGAAAAGATCAACCAAAATTCCTACTAGGTAAAGTATCCGATTCCTTTAATATAGCTAACCTAAGCTTACACATCTTTGAGGATGTTTAATAAGAGACCAATCAAATTTGATCTCAAATCTCAAATAGCATAAAGGAGGTGATAGGAATTAGATTAGAGGACTACCTACCTGTTTTAAAGCTCAAGGATTAGTAGCCACAGTCTGCTAAGCTCTTTGCCATCAATCCTTTGTGGAAGAAGCTAAGCTCCTCTAGAAGACTGACTTGCCTAGGTATTTAAGCCCTTGCCAGCACTATATTATCTCTTAGTGGAGATCTGTCGACATACTGACCTGATTATGGTTAAGTCGGCAACTAAGACCCTTAGCATAGTAGCAATGTTTTCAAGTTGTTCATTTGGACATCATTTTCACCCTTGTACACACGTTATATACTAATTTTATCTAAGGATCTTTTTTGGTAATTGTGCATAATGTAGGAGTTTCCTTAAATAGGATGTATATAATCATTTGTAAACTAACTAAAATCAATTAGTGAATATTTAAAATTTCTTCTTCTTCATCATTCTTGTGTAAGCTATACCTAACCTCTAAGTTCGAGTACTCTAATATATTCCCTCTAGTAAAGGGATACTGGTAAGTGGCTTTAGGTATTAGCTTATGCATCATATCAGGTTAGTCCCTAAATTCGTATGTACTCGAGTGGTGCATAATATCCACTTGTGCATGAGCTTGTACTTAACCCTTTTTGATTGTTATTTAGCTTTTGGATCGTCTCAAGGTTCGTACCCATTCACCCACATTATTGTTGGCACTTGTGTGTCTATATATGGATCCATATTAGATAAGTTGTTGAGTAGGTGATATTATGATGATTAGTAAATGAGAAAGATGTATTGTGTTGGTTGGATATGTTAGTTGTTATCTTATGTATAGGAGAGAGACTCCTATAGCTTAGGTTTCTATTAATGTATTGTAGGTTATTATTATAGTAGGAGTTGATAAGTACAAAATTATATTCATCCATTATGTTGTTTTCCTAAATAATTTGAATTATTTGGATATAATTCTATTGAAATTGTTATTGATTCAAGTTATTTTTTATTTTAGGACCCAAATGAAGCAATGGGGCGAAAAGATGAGAATTTAGGTGATTTTTAAGAAGAATTGCATCTATTTTCAAGGATAATTCGAAGATAGCAAGTCTTAGAGAGAATTCATTCAAGAACACAACAAGGAAGATGACTACAGTTACCTTTCATGGTCGTGTTCCTTGGTTATGAAGCCTATGTCCTTAAATTCCAAATTGAAATTTGAAGAATTTTTAACAAGAACTCAAATATGATTGCCTACTATGGTCATGTTCTCTAGTCGTGATTCTCTCATCATAAATTTCAAGACAATGCCCATGTACATTCTTGTGTACCTATAATTTACTTTGATTCAATTGCCATTTGGAGATTATTTTGTCTAAATCTTATAAATCAATGAGAGATACATGTATAGAAAAGAGGAGAAACACAATTAGGCATAGAAACACTCTTTTTTTAAGGTTTAGTTTACTTTTATCATGCAAGCTCTCATCTTTATCATGATTGTAGGCTAGAAGCATTGATATTTAGACTTATAAATCATTGAGGTAACAATGTAGCGTATGATAACTATTTTATTTTAATACAATTCTCTTATTCTTGCTAATTCAATTGCGTGTTTTGTTTAGATTAAGTTGTTATTTTTAGGTCTCAACTTAATTATTTGATTTTATGTATTGATATTGTAAGACTAATATATAAAAAGATCTACCATTGTTAAAGGGATTTACTATAAGTTAGAGATAAGTTATAGATTTCTTTTGAAATTGAAAATTATTTCTTGTTTATGTATGAAATTCTTGTTCTTAATGTTGTTCTAAAGAGTCCTTTCCTAGAAGTGATTGAGATAGGATGTAATTAGGATTATAATTTAGTAGATAAGTGATTCCAATTAGATTAACACTTAAATTCCTCTTGTTAATAAGAATAAGAAATTCATTAAAAACCATAAGTTACTGCATGTTACACTCATGGTAATCAGAGTTTAGATATCCCAGTTTATGGTTGTTTAGTTTTATTTCATTATTGCATTCTTAATTAATCTTTTATTAGTTTCTATTTCCTTATTTTAATTCAATTTATTATCAATATTGCAACTTATCATTAATTAGAGTAATTAGAATGAGTGAGTGGTGAAAACTATAACCAAGAACAGACAAGGCTAGTCATTGGAAGGGTCCGACCTTGTTGAAAGCCTGAAAGAAATAATGAGGAACGGTGCGAATTAGGACGAATGTGAATGAAGAAGTAAGAAAAATCCATGAATAGCTTTAGAGTTTATGAGACACCAATGGAACTTTCAAGAACTCATGGTACAATTCAATATGACGTATGAATCGGTCTGGTGAGGTTACTCACCACCTAGCCTTGCTCAAAGATTAAGATAAGAGTGATGTCGAGTGTAAATAGAGTGTTTACGTAAGGAAGAAACATAAAAGTGTATTAATGGTAATCTAAATTCCCCTTCTAGCTATAATTATGAGAGTATCTATACTCATAAGTTAGGGTAATTTGCCCAAAAAGAGAAAAGACAAAAAGGGCACTATAGTGTAAAAATGAATATACAACAAAAACAATTATTAGTCCAACGAATTCCATACATGATATTGTATATGTAGCGATACTACATTAGCGAGACTGTTAGAGATGTCGATAAAAAAAGTATGGATAGCTTGCTTATTTGAGTAAGGGTAGCTTAGTTAGCTTAGAGTCTTTCTATCTTGGCTTTTCGGTAAGAAAGATGCTAAGTCATTAGAGGGCTCGGGCTTGAGTGAGCATTCTTCAATTCAATGCACTATAGAGAGATGGGCAGTTATTTGGCTCGGTATGAAGGGTGACTCAATAAGGAAGTACTCAGCCTTAGCAAGGGTCGATTGGAATAGGAGGATTCATCTTGCCAATCCCTCTAGTCCTTGGGCTTGGCTACAAACTAGTGGTTTGGTAGCCTGATTTCCATCATTCCCTTCGGGTTGTTTTGGGTTTGGGATCAAATTTGAATGGTCTTCATTTAGTTCTCTGTCAAGGTGAAATGAATTGAGGTTGGAAATGTTGAAAGCGTTAGACACCCTATAGTCTTCGAGTAATTCCAATCTGTAGGTGTTGTCATTGATCTTCCAAGGAATTCTAAAAAGTCCTTCAACTCTTGTAGATAATTTGTTCATCCTCTTATTTGGGAATTGTTCCTTGCTAAGGTGTAGCCATACTAAGTCTCCTGGCTAGAATTGTTTAGCCATTTTACCTTTCATCTTTTCTCACATTCTTTTAGTTGCTTGTTCGATGTGCCAAGTGACTTTATCATAGATGTGCTAAAGGGATTGTGCTTTAGCCTTCGTGTTAGGGTCCTCTTGCGCAGGTACAGGTATAAGGGTGTTGTCGAGGGGCAACTTGGGATTGAAACTATAGACTACTTCAAAGGTAGTCTACTTAGTGGTATCATGTACTCTCTGGTTGTAAGCGAACTCAACCATTGGCAAGCAGACGTCTCAATTAGCCAAGTTATTTCCCACTACAACTTGGCGTAGTGATCCTAAAGTGCGATTAATTACCTCAGTTTGGTGGTCAGTTTGGAGGTGACAGAAAGTACTGAATAGTAGTTTGGTCCCCATTTAACGGCATAAAGTCCTCTAGAAGTGGCTCAAGAACTTTGGATACTTATCGAAGATTACACTTCTCCATACGCCGTGTAACCACACAATCTCCTATAAGAAAAGAGAAGTAATAGCCGAAGTATCATTAGTTTTTGAGTAGGGCACAAAGTGTGTCATTTTGCTGAACCGATCCACGATGACCATTATAGAATCTTTGCCTCGGGTAGTTCGTGGTAGTCTAAGAACAAAGTCCATGCTCAATTCAATCTAAGGTTTCACTGAAATAGGTAAAGACGTTGTTTTCCTTTGTTCGGCTCGGCACTTAGCCCTCTTACATACTATATAGCTTTCGACAACTTAGTGTACATCTCTCCTCATTCTCAGCTAGAAGAAGCAACTATTCAATAGTTTACAGGTCCTTCTTTCTCCAAAATATCTAGACAGTCCCCTACTGTAGGCTTTTGTGATTAGTAATTCACTTAAGGAACAAGTTGGCACACATAGTTTCTCACCTCAGAACAAGTAACCATCCTTCACATGGTACTCATCTACAATCTTTCCATCAATGCATTGCATGATTATGGGTGCAAAGTGTGGATCCCCAGAATACTGGTCTTTGATACTTATAAACCTAAACAGCTTGGTCTGTAGTTTAGTTAAAAGCGCATGTCTCCTTAAGAGAGCATCTACAACTACGTTGCTCTTTCCCTGCATGTATTTTATTACAAAATGGAATCCTTCAAGGAATTTAACCTATCTTGCCTATCACTTCATTAACTTGGTCTGACTTTGGAAGTACCTCAGTGACTTATGGTCATATATATGACAAACTCTCTTGGTAGTAAATACTGCTGCCATACTTGCAGTGCTCGAATCAGTACCAAGAGTCCCTTGTCATACACGGAATAATTTAATTGTAGTCCTCGGAGCTTCTCACTATAGAAGGCAATTGGTTGGCCTTCCTGCATTAGGATAATGCCTATTTTAATGCCTGATGCGTTACATTCTAGCTTAAATATTTTCTCGAAGTCGGGTAGAACCAATACCGGGGTAAAGGTCAATCTTTCTTTTATCTTGGCAAAGCTCTTCTCTTCCCTTTCTCCCCATCGAAAGTCGGTGTTCTTCTTCATTAGCTTAGTAAGTAGTGTGGCGAGGGTGCTGAAATTCTTGATGAATCATCGATAGAATGAAGCCAATCCATGAAAATTTCTTACATTTGCATAAGTAGTAGGAGTCGGCTACTCCACAATTGCATGGATTTTCTCGTCATCTATACGTAAACCTTCTTCACTGACTATGTAGCCTAAGAATACCACTTTACGTAGATGTTCATAATGACTTAGTATATTAGTATTGTATACAAGGATGTCGATGAAATAAACCACGATACACTTCCCAATCAGATGTCTTAACACGTGGTTCATTAGGCACATGAAAATGCTTGGGGCATTTGACAGGCCAAATGGCATGACCATCTATTCATAGAGTCCATGCCCAATTTTAAATGTAATCTTCCATTCATCTCTTAACTTCATGCGGATTTGATGGTAACCAAACTTCAGGTCAATCCTATTGAAGACCTTAGCTCCACTTAGTTCATCCAACATGTCTTTTAACTTTGGAATTAGATATCTGTATTTGATTATGATCTTGTTCATGGCTCGACTATTGACATACATCTATTAGGTTCTATCCTTTTTCGACACTAGAAGCATCGGCATAGCATAAGGGTTAAGACTTTCTCGGACATAACCTCTTTCCAGTAACTCATTGACTTGAAGTTAGAGCTCAGAATCCTGCTTGGGATTCATCCGATAAGTTGCCTTATTTAGTAGTGCAACATCGGGTACTAAGTTAATGTAGTGCTTTATGCCTCGAGTTGGGGACAACCTCTTAAGTAACCGTTCTGAGAACGGGTCGTCATACTTATCCAGCAACCCTTTGATTCCCGAGGGTAGTTCACCCCGTTCCTTTATCTCTAATAGGTACTTGACCAACATGAGGTTTGACTTGTCAACATTGATGGCCTCTCAGAGCTCGGTTCTACTTATCACCAAAGTCTTTTTCGATTCACAAGCAAGTTTTGTCTATAACTTATTAACTTCTCTCGGTGGCATCGAGTTCAGTATGATCTTTCGATCATCCTTCTCGAATGTGTACATGTTCTTGTAGCCGCCATGGACGACTCTCTTGTCAAACAACCATAGTTTACCTAGCAATATGTAGGAAGCACACATAGGTAGTACGTTGTAAAGAATCTAGTCAGAGTAATTCCTTATAGTAATTGGTAGTATTACTTACCGAGTTATATATAATGCTCCTTTTTCACTCAACTAGTGTAACTTATACGACCTCGGATGTGCAACAGTCGGCAGATTCAGTTTTGAAATAAGATCACTCGATGCCACATTGTTGTAGCTTCCACTATCCACGATGAAGGCGCATGGTTGATCATTCACCTTATAGGTGGTATGGAACAAATTCTCTCTTTACTCCTCCTCTCATGAGGGTTCCATGTTCATAGTGCATTGAACAACCATGAGCAACTTGTCCAAGTTCTCAGCAAACATATCCTCCTCAATTAGCTCTTTCTTGGCATTTTCTTTCTTGGTAAGGACGTCCTCCTCCACGGGTTTCTCATTTGTATTGTCTACTTTTAGTTTCGGGACATCTCTCTTGATGACCATTTTCTTACAGTTCGGGTACTAAGTAGCCATATGTCTGAACCCTTTACACTTGAAGTACTTGATTTACCTCGTCTTCCTACTAGACCCTTGCCCCTTCTCATAAGTTTAAGTCGGCACTTTACCATCAGGTCAGTCTTTTTGCTTGGCTTCGACATCAATCTTTTGGCTCGACTCGATATTCGATTGAGCTCGGTGACTTGCTTGTTCAAGTTGGCTAGTTGGCATCCTAGCCGTTTGTTAGCCCCTCCTTTGTCTTTTTACTCACCAGGCAATCTTAACAGCTTCATCTATTGTGTCAAATTATTAGAGCTCCACAATGTCTCGAATGTCTCCTTTCAACCCAGTAGTGAATCTTGAGACTATTCGAGCTAGTGGTTCCTCAACTTCGCAATGGATCATGAGCATTTGAAATTCTTGAACATATTCATCAACAATCCAACCTCTTTGTCTCAGCTCTTGAAGCCGAGTGAAAGTATCTTGAAGATAAGTTTTTGGCACGATCTGTTTTTAAGTATTCTCTTCATCTCAAGCTAAGTATTAATATCTCGGTAGCCCTCTCGTCTCCTTATGGCCTTTAAATTCTTCCACCATATGGTGGCATATCTGAAGAACTTTATAGCAGTAATTCTCACTTTATGATAATCTTTGTAATGATAATCATAAAAAACACGCTCCACCTTCTCTTTCCACTTCAAATATTCAAGAGCATTCCCAAATCTATTAAAGCTTAGAATTTGAAGCTTCACATGGTCAAACGCTTTGGGGACTTGTACGCGCTCTTCTTCGAAATACTCTTCCTTATCCTCTTCATCAAGCTCTCTCAAGTCTATCTTTCACCTTACTTATCCACCTATTCTTCTACCTCGAACTGGTTGACTTGGGTTTTGACCTTTAACAGGTCGAGCAACTTATAGAATATTTTGTACGGCTTCAGTAGATCAGTAAGCTAGTGCATAAATAGCTCATATCAAATCTACTAAGAGGTTAGCCACTTCATCAAGTCTCTTATTAGTACTTCTCGGTGTCTCCTATGACTGTTGTCTATTGTGGACAAGTTTACTATTGTCATCTCTAGCACCAACATTTACACTTGGATCCATCATTTTCTTTACCGATTCAAAGTTCAAATAAACACTCTCGCCAACCAGAAAATCAATAGCTAGCAAACTCAACAATTAAGATGAATACAGTAACTTGCTCTATTTTACACACGTAGAACAAAGTATAAATAGAACTTCAGAGAAACCTACAACTCAAACAAAACCTCTGCTTTGACATCAAGATGTTGCAAACCATAACTAAGAATAGATAGGATTGGTCGCTAGATGGGTCCGAGTTTGTTAAAAGCTTGAAAGAAATAATGGGAAATGGTATGAATTAGGATGAATGCAAATGAAGAAGTAATCAAAACCTACAAACAACTCTAGAGGATATGACGTACTAATGAAACTTCTGATGACTTACGACACAACTCAGTATGACACATGAATCGGTTTGGTGAGGTTACTTGCTACTTAGCCTTACCCAAGGGTTAGGATAAGAGTTATGCCGAGTGTAAATAGAGTGTTTATGCAAGGAAGAAACATAAAAGTATGTTAATGGTAATCTGAATTCCTCTTCTAGTTACAAGTACAAGGGTATTTATACCCATAAGTTAGGGTAACTTACCCAAAAAAGGCAAAGACAAAAAGAGCATTTCTTAAGGAAGTAGTGTATAAGATTTAGAGTAAAAATGAATATACAAGGAAAACAATCATTAGTGCAATGGATTCTATACATGATACTGTATACGTAGCGATGCTACATTGGCAAAGCTATTAGAGATGTGGACAAAAAAACTATGGCCAGCTTACTTGTTCAAGCAAGGGTAGCTTAGTCAGCTCGAAGTCTCTCTAT
The DNA here is from genome assembly GCA_024138015.1 of Lumnitzera littorea. NCBI lineage: Eukaryota > Viridiplantae > Streptophyta > Magnoliopsida > Myrtales > Combretaceae > Lumnitzera > Lumnitzera littorea. The sequence continues at coordinate 61,311,669 of JAMXBB010000010.1, forward strand.
CTTGGTTTCCCGGCAAGGAAGATGCCAAGTCATTGGATGGCTCAAGCACGAGTGAGTATTCTTCAATTTGGCACACTATAGAGAGATGGGTAGTCATTTGGCTTAGTATGAAGGGTGACTTGGCCTTAGCAAGAAGTACTCGGCCTTGGCAAGGGTTAGTTGGAATAGGAGGATTCGTCTTACTAATCCCCTAGTTCTCGGACTCGGCTATGGGTTAGTAGTTCGGTAACCTAATTCCCATTAAGTGAGTAAGTGCTTAATCATCGTGGGATCAACAACATGGACTCTTGTAGTCCTCTACACTATTACTTGACAGGTACACTTGCCTATTAGCACTGTATATGCTCCATCAAGTTTTTGGCATTGTTGCTGGGGATTGTTGATCAAGAAAGCTCATTTCTTTATTACTCTATTATTTTACTTTTTGTTGTTTTTCTATTTTTTTTTCTATTAGGTTCATTACAATTTAATTTGAAACTCTTTGTTTGTGTTGAGGAAATCAGAAGTGATGGCCAGTAACAATGAAGTATAGAAAACCATGTTCGACTACATTAAATTGTCAACTAGTAGGGCTAACTCTAGTATTGTGAGACTAGCTACTATTGTGAATGAGTTTATGATTTGACCAATCATTATCTGGATGGTCAACAAGAGTTGTGATTTAAAGGCTCTTTAGAGGAAGATCCATATGTACAACTTGTAGACTTTTTGGAGATATGTGCAACTTTCAAAATCGATGGAGCTAGGGATGATGTAGTAAGGTTGAGATCATTTCTGTCTTTATTGTAGGGAAAAGCAAGGAAATGGTTAGCCTCATTATAAAAGAATTCTATTACTAGGGATTTACTAATAGAAAGATTTTTAGAAAAATATTTTCCTTCAGTTAGGACAACTAAGCTTCGAAGCAATATCTCATCATTTGCTTAGTTTGACAAGGAGGCAATTTCCGATGCTTAGGAGCATTTTATGGAGTTGCACAGAAAGTGCACTAATCACACTCTACCACTTTGGATGTAGGTAAAAACATTTTATAATGGATTGAATTTTGGTACTAAGTAATTTTTTGATGCATCTATAGGTGGTATATTGAATTCAAAGACGCTTAGTGAAGCCTTAACAGCAATGGTGGATAAAATTGGAACAACAATAGTTACCATTAGGAAGGTGACAAACTCAATAGGAAGAAACTAGCATTGAAGGATGTAGAATTTACCACAACCTTAGCAATGATGGTAGATGCACTAAACAAAAGGTTAGACTCTTATCCCATGTTAGCACAACATTCTATGATGCCCAATGTAGTTAACCTAGGAAGATATATGCTATCTTATTATCGGATAACATTTAATCATGGTATCAATAGATCTAATATAATTGAAGAGATTCGCTATAGGTTTAGAGATAAGTTATATATTTCTTCTGAAATTAAAAACTATTTCTTATTTTTTTATGGAATTCTTGTTCTTAATGCTGTTCTAAGAAGTTCTATCCTAGACGCGATTCAAGTAGAATGTAATTAGGATTAGAATTTAGTAGAAAAGTGATTCCTTTAAATTAGCAATTGAATTCCTCAAGTTAATAAGAATAAGAAACTCATGAAAAACCTTAGGCTACTACATGTTACACTCTTGGTGATCAAAGTTTATATATCCCAATTTGTGGTTATTTAATTTTATTTTACTATTGCATTCATAGTTAATTTCTAATTAGTTTTCACTTCTTTATTTTCATTTGAAACTATTATCAACATTTCAACCCATCATTAGTAAGAGTAATTGATTGTAGGTGAGTAAGTGTTGAATCCTCGTAAGGTCGACAACCTTGAACTCTTGAAGTCCTCTATACTATTACTTGATGGGTGTACTTGCTTAATAAGCACAGCATATGCCACATTAGGAGTTAACATAGACTGTAGTGGTTTGTTTGTTGATGTTATTAATTTCCATTATGTTTAGCTGATTTCTATTGATATCATGTGTTACACTTGAGGTTGTAGAATGGATTATATTACTCCATTCAAACATATCATTGGTTGATCTATATTATATGAGTTTAGTAGTTTATATGGGTGCTTGTGGATTTCTAAATAGTTTAAATTTTAATGTGTCATTACCTTCATAAAGACATGTGGCAAGTTATAATGTTAGGGATTCTAGAACATTACAATATCACTAAAAATCCCAATTGTTTCCTCATATTTTCAAGAGAGTGAAACAGATTCTCAAGCTTGCTTTTGGTGATTAGTATTAAACATTTCGAAGTTATGGACTAATTCAATAATCTTTAGAAAGTACATTTATCAAGAATATTCATTAACCATCATTTATCGTTAAGTAACTCTAAATTTGTAAAGAAATATTTTAGATAACATTATTTGTTAGAGTTAGAGTGATGCCACTTTGTCCAAGACCAAACTTTAGTAAGATATAAAATGTCCATACATATATTAGATGGAAAATACAATTTAGACTTACTCTTCTTTCTCTATCAATATGCCCCAACTCCTTCATTAATTTGTATTTTAATGTGCAATTTCTATCGAGCATCACATCCATTAAAGTTACCTATTTACTTCATCTCTTAAATAGCCACAAGTATTTATCACTAGACCTTATAAATTCAGAAAACGAGGGAATAAAATCACTAGAAACCTAATCGAATTTCAAATTTTCAAGAGAGTTGATTGAATTCTCAATAGGGTTTTGGTTATTAACAATACGAAGATATTCCATAATCTTTTCAAAATGTATAAATCATGCATATTTGATTAACTATCATTATCATCAATTAACAATAAATTTGTAAAGATATATTCTCTGTAGTTTCACTATTTGACAGAGTTACCTTGATACCGTTTTGTCAAACAACAAATTTAATAAGATATAAAATGGCTATATATAATAGGGTAATACAACATAGGCTAAATATTTATTTTCAACAACATCATGGCATCATTCTTTTCTTTGTATTTTTTTTTCCTTGTGCTAATTCTCTCATGCATCTTATACATTATAGTCACCTATTTACTTACATCTCTTAAAATGCCATAATTATTTTTCTAGTTTACAAATAAGTTTAAAACAACATGTGAACAAAATCTCTAAATTCCAAATTGGTGATTGACAATTATAATTTTAGAATTTTGGAGTTGTTTTGTAATCATTGTAGAGTCTACAAAAGGAACACATTTGATTGACCATCATTTACATTGAATAACTATAAATTTATAAGGACATATTATCTATACCACCATTTGCTATAGAGCTTTTTTTTATGCCACTTTATCCATCATAAAATTTCAACAAGATATGGAATGCCATCTATAAGATATAAGACAATTGATGGTGACTAGTGATTTCCATTAATATTCCCTAACAGCTATATTAATTATAGTGTTTTATGCAAATTCTATGGAGCATCACTTTCATAGTAAGGGTAGAATTATGAGCATTCTATTGGGGTATACACTATAATATATAGAAGGGGATTAAAAAGATAGAAATTTGTATGGAATCAAAAATAGCAATGTACCTATTAACCCATGAATCAAATATACTTAACAAATATTTTCATGTCCCCCTTAGATACAAGAAAAATCTCTCATTGCTTGAAGCTTATCAACTTGCTTTTATGCTAAGGGAGGGAACATGCTTGCAGATAATTTAGCATGAAGGGTTAACAAGGGAGATAGTGTAGAGGAAATGTTTCTTTTTCTACGTCCAGATGATTGTAAATATATGTTGTTTATGAATTGTGGTAGTGTTGTCATGTCAAGGGAAAGAAAACTTCTCATTATGTAGACCTGTATTTTGTATTAGGGTTGTTGATGCCAAAAGTGGAAGGCTAGTATAGCCTTGATTTGTTTTTGTGTTTTGTGTAGTGTTTGTACCGTAGGTATGTTTGTTTTAATTAATGAAATCATCCTTTTGATTGGAGAAAAACAAAAAAAATTCTTGCATCTCTTAAATAGAAAAAATATTTTCTTTTGCTTGACATATTAGGTCTAGAAACGTATGAAAACTCACTCAATTCCCTAATTGAATCACCACCTTTTGAGAAGAGTCAAATAGATCCCTAAATTATGTATTGGTGATTAGTAGTTAAAATTTCGAACTTATAAAGTTATTTTGAACTTTTGCTAAAATGTATAAATCAAACATGTTTGATAAACTATTAATCATTTAAAGTAACTATATTTTTCTAAAGACATATTCTCCATAGCACTATTTGATAAAAGTCATTGTGATGCCACTTTATCTAACATTAAGGTCTAATTAAGCATGGTAAGTGGGTCAAGCACAAGAGCATGAGCACGATTTGGACTATTTAGTGGGCTATCCAAGTATAGGCACACGAAAAAAGTAGAAGACATAAGCACGTATAGGCTTGAGCTTGAACACATGAGCATCGGTACTGATGGGAATCAGCCTTCAACTATATCTAAGTCGAGGCAGACCTATCTGAAGCTGAGGCCTATCAAAGCTTGTCGAGGTTGAGTAGAAGCTAGAAGGATGAGAGGAAGGAAGATAAACACTTGGCATCAAGTTTGTCATCAGCCAAGGTGCCAAGATACCACAAGGCTGAGTATTAGAGACTATAAAACCACTTGGCATGGCATCGAGAGACTCGACATGACATCAAGAGACTCGTACCAATTGATTCTAAGACTCGATGATTATGGGCTGACCTTTCTGGTATCTCGGCTAAACACTATAAGACTTTAGGGATTTCTTCTCAAACCCATACATCCAACTGCTAACCTCTTCTAGTTCGGATACTACTCCTTCCAGGACATGCCGAGTGACTGCATGTTGACTCCTCTTATAAAATGCACAGTTTTGTATTGTTATACATGTTTTCCTTTATTTTATTTATGGGCTCAATTCTTTAGGGTTTAAGGCCTTGTATATTATTTACGGTTTTACCTCTAGGGTTTAGGACTTGCTATAAATAACAACATCTGTAAACATCAAAGAGAGAGACGACCATATCTACGAAATCAGATAGAAAAGTATATTCCTATGATTGGAATCTATTCCTTTTTGAGCAAGGCTACTCTTGAGCTAGCATTTGCTAAATTATCGAGTATAGCTTAAGCTTTTTAATTTCTCTCGTGTTCTTATCGATCTTGACCTTGAGATTGTGATGAACCCCTTCATTTGAATCAGTTAGTGAGTTGCATCTAACCTTCATTTGAATCTCAAGCAACATTCAGTGTTCATGAGTTGTATCGAACCCTATTTTGAGCTCAAACCCTTGATAGTGTTTGTACCCTGGTGAGTTACATCCATCCACATCCATCGTCAAAATTAACCATATCAATCCCGTCTATCATACCCATTCGACCCATTTTGCCTTTTCGAGATCCGCTGCTGTTTGTTCCTTCGATTCGTATCATATTGGTATCATAGCTTTAGGGAGACACGTGTACTAGTGTTCTTCAAAGTTTGATTGGTGGTTTGTATCTCTCTATTAATCATTGCTCTTGAGTGTAGTGAGCTATTCGTAGTAGTTATTTCTTAATAGTAATAGTTGTAAAAGTTGAGTAGTGGTTATTTCTGGGCTACTGTGATTGTGTTTTGTTGTTTGTTCATTTTCTGGAAAATTACTGTATAGACAAGAATTTCGAGGGATAGTGTCAATAACACTGGTGATAGTCCTCATGGAAACTTAAGGTGACGTGTTGACAACTTAGAATATTAGATCCATAATCTCACTAATTCTATCCAGGAGCTTACTAGTTTAGTCAAAGGCTGTAGACGTAATGATTGAGATGAAAGAAGGGAGCAAACACCCACCAATAGAAGTGATTCCAATGAGCTTGATAATGAATGACAACCGATAAGAGCTGTCGAGCCGAGAAGAAGAGAACACCATCCAATGCCGAGAAGAGGTAATGACAGGAGTGTTGACTCTGAGTTGAACTAAGGAGCTTGGAGAAGAGAACCGGGGTTGAGAAGAGATGTGGCCAAGCAGAGCTCTAACAGAAGTGGTTGAATTGAGGTGAATCGACTAGCTCAGAATGCAAGGGATGATTCTCAAGCACCTGGCTTAGGACTTGACAATGTGAAGCTGACACTGCCGACCTGCAGTAGAAGTAGTTGACTTGAAGAATTCCTTGATTGAGTTCCCTAAGTTGAGAAGTTTTTTAAGTGCTAGGAGTGTAATGAATGGATAAAGGTCTAGTTGGCTTCATTATCCCTTGTTGAGTATGTAAGCCTTTGGTGGGATAAGTTGGTTGCTAAGCGAGATGCTGAAGGAGAAGAGTTGATCAGAACATGGAGGCTTATGAAGAGGTTGATGAATCAACGCTTCGTATCGACTTACTTCAAGCAAGAGATGCTCTATGCTTTTTAGCACTTGAGATAAGGTCAAAATACTATTGAAGAGTATTTGCAAGAGTTTGAAACCTTGATGATGAGATGTGAGATTGCCGAGCCACAAGACTGCACCATTGCCAGGTTCCTGAGTGGACTCCGAGATGATATTGCCGACATAGTTGAATTACAGCTTTTTAACTCTTTGGATGAGCTAATTAATTTAGCATTAAGAGTAGAGAGACAGAGGAGAAGAAGGCATCAGAGGCCGATTAGCCAACCTCAATAAGGCAGCCCTAAGATGAAAGGTATGCTGAGAGAAGGTAAGAAAAGAAGATAGAGAAAGGAGAGCCTAGCTAACCAATCCATGCTAAGAAAATGATTGTTGAGAAAGAGATTGCATTTAGCAACAAGGCTTAAGAAGTGAAGTGCTTCAAATGCTTAGGCTATAGATACATTGCTTCTCAATGTCTGAATAAGAGGGTCATGGTCTTGAAAGGCAAAGGACCTAATGCCCAAGTAAAAAGTCAAAGTGGTAGGAGTTCGGAAGACGGATTGATAAAAGAAGATGTCTATCCTGAAGACCTGGATAAACTCTTAGTTATGGCAATACGAGTTGACTTGAAGGTAGCTCCGGGACAAAGGGAAAACTTATTTCATATGCGGTGCCTAGTGAATGAGAAGACTTGTTCCTTGATTGTCAATGGAGGAAGCTGTACCAATATCTTCTTTGCCGAATTAGTAGAGAAGATGAAATTGTCGACCGACTTGTACCCCCCGACCTTATGGATTGAAGTGGTTTAATGACAAGGATATGGTCCATATGCATAATTGAGTTTGGATCGCATTTAAGGTAGGACAGTACAAAGATGAGATTGACTTCGATGTGATCCCAATGAATGCCACAAATTTACTTCTTGGCCGACCATGGGAGTTTGATCGGAAAGTGATCCATGACGGATTCCTCAACACTTATACTGTTTAGAAGGATGGGACGAGCTATCTCTTAACCTCGATGAGCATTGAGGAAATCCAGAGACACTTAGCACTGATGGTAAAGCGAAAAAGGAGAAGGAGCTTATTCGGCATCCCGGCCCATGCTCAACATTTGATGTCAAAGATGACTTCCTTTTAGACTTGCAGTAATGATGGGAATTAACCTCTGACTATATCTAAGCAGAGGTAGACTTGTTTGAAGCCGAGGCCTATCAAAGCTTATCGAGGCTGAGTAAAAGCTAGAAGGATGAGAGGAAGGAAGATAAATACTCGGCATCAAGTCTGTCGTTAGCCGAGGTGCCGAGATACCATAAGGTTGAGTACTCAAGACCAAAGAACCACTCGGTACAGCATCAAGAGACTTGTGCCAATTGATTCTACGGCTCAGTGATTATGGGTTGACCTTTCTAGTGTCTTAGCCAAACATTGCAAGACTTTGGGGACTCCTTCTCGAACCCGTATATCCAACTACCAACCTTGTTTGGTTCGGATACTATTCCTTCCAGGACATGCTGAGTGATTGGATGCTGACTCTCCTTGTAAAACGTATAGTTTTGTATTTTTATACATGTTTTCCTTTATTTTATTTATGGGCCCAATTCTTTAGGGTTTAAGGTCTTGTACATTGTTTATAATTTTGCCACTAAGGTTTAGGACTTGTTATAACTAGCAACATCTATAAACATCAAAGAGAGAGATGACCATTTATATGAAATCAGATAGAAAAGTATATTCATGCAATTAGAATCTTTTCCTTTTTGAGCAAGGCTACTCTTGAACTAGCATTTGCTGGATTATCAAGTATAGATTAAGCTCTTTAATCTCTTTCGTGTTCTTATCAATCCTGACCTTGAGATTGTGGCGAACCCTTTCATTTGAATCCCAAGTAATTTTTATTATTCGTGAGTTGTATCGAACCTTATTTCGAGCTCAAACCCTTGATAATGTTTGTGTCTTAGTAAGTTACATCCATCCACATTCGCTGTCAAAATTAACCATCTCACTTCCTATTCATCATGCCCATTCAACCCATTTTGTCTTTTCGAGATCCGCTGCTATTTGTTCCTTCGATCCATATTAGGTATGCCAAGTACAATAAGGATGGTAGGTTGTTGAAACATAAGCATAAAAGCCAGTAAGTAAAACATATTTTTTTTTTAATGAGATAATTAAATAAAAATGGGATTTTAGGTAGTTTTAATTAAGTAGAGCATTTAATATATTAATTTATTTGTTCAATTAGTTGTATTATTTTTGAAATTACCTATAAGTAATTCTAATATTTTATAAATTTAATAACTAAGCACATGACATAATAATTATTTAACTTATTCATATCATTTCATTTAATCAATTTGCTTGTTGTAATTTAAATAAATAAATTGAGCAAGATTTAAATGAATGGTTTAAGAAACTTAAATTTTATTTACGTAGATTTATTTTAAATGAAAAATTAAATTAATTAATTGATGGAATCACATTGACCTCTTCTACTACCTTGTTGGCTTTGAGAACAATGATGAGAAGAAGACTCCAAGGCTTACAAGCACTCGCCAAGTGCAAACTACAACAACAACCTACCTAAGATGAGTTTCAACTCTCATCTATATCCCTATTATGCTCTTTCCTTGCTTGACCTAAGCTCCATTCACTTGTCCGAGCTTCTAAACCATTACCTCAAAGTTGTTTTATCCATTCATTTAGCTTGGTAAGGCATGAAAATAGCTTGACTCCTATTCCCAAGTTGTTTCATAACGAGCAAAGACAATACCTTTACTTGTGCCAACTTGATTTACCAAATGTTGACCTATCACAGTTCGGCTATGTATGAGTGCCTTACCTTTGTGTCGAATTTGAGCTAGAGTACTATGCCAACTCAATCATAGCATGTGTCCTTATCTTTTTTGCAATTTTGCTGTTGTTTGTTTTTGTATTTTTCCTTTGTTGCCCTTTTTAGAATATTTGAGGTAGCTAGACTTTATTTTACCTTTAATTTACTTTCCTTTCCTTCCCTTTCCCAATTTTCTTAGGAGCCTACTATAAAAGAATCATGTTGATGTAAGTCGTACAATTATCTTCTACTAGTTGAATGAATATTCCTCCTATTTCTTAAGAGAACACTTTCTTCAAATTACCTTATCTTTTATACTCTTATCTAGTCTTATTGGTAGCTCGAGATTAGTGGTGAGTAGACCACAAATTCTTAACTTGTGAGTCATATCAAGCGAGTCATGTTCCGCTCTTTAGTGAGTCATATCCATAAAGTAACTTCACGTAGCTATTGTATTTGAACCCTTTCCATCAATCTTTTCTTTGATTTCTCAAAGAGATCCACCTATCTATAGTAAGACCTAATGATAACTTTACTCCTAAGTACACCATTAATTTATTTAAGTAGCATCATTTATTTGAATCAAATTAACTAATTAAATATAATTACTAATTGGATTATTGGAATGAATTAACTTAAATTATTTAATTGTATTGATCTAAATTAGATACACGTACATCAAAAGTACAAAGTAGTTCCTTATAGCAAAATGACATGAGATTGTATGGGTATAAAGTCAAAAGGTTAGAGGATAGACTACACCTAAGACTTAACATGCTAAACCCATCAATATACTTTGCTTGCTCGTCTACCTTAGGATCCAAGATATCTTCATTTGGATTCTAAAACAACTGTCTATAAGAGATAATCATAGAAGATAAAGAGTAATTAATAACTAATTACTTGTTTGATATTAATTATATTAATTTAATAATTATTATTTGATGAATCTAATTAATCTTCCAATGTATTTTGAGACAGGTGTTTAAATTATGTTTAAGTCATATTAATTTAATAGTAAACAAGTAAGATAGCATACCTGAAAGTTGAAACCTCCAATATAATATATAAACATAAAAACCAACAACTCTTCTAGAAGTGAAGAAATATATGACCCGATCAATAATCCATGCCCTCCTCATCCTCATCATCCATTTATCTCTTTTCCTTTTCTCTTTTCCCTTTTCCCTTTCCCCAACGTTAAATGATGTCTTGATCTCATATTCTTCTTCACGACCAAAAATTTATCACCCCCTTGTCTCCTCTTTTGAGTATCTCTCTAATCCTTCAAGAACATGGTCGCTTCAATGGTTTTAGCTTTAAGTCGAAGGTGGTGAGGATTAAAGACGTCAAAATATCCCTCACCACAAATGATAAGGTTAACATTGTGTGGGATTTCGCTACCCACCATATGATGACATGTATGTTCACTTCATTATCCCTCAAGTACTATACCTAGTAGACTAGTAGTTCACTAAAAGTTTCATTTGCAATATCATTACCTAGTCCCCATACTTCACCTTATCTTAGCAATCTACCTACCCTTTTTTGAAGCTAAAGCATGAGAATTGCTAGTTTGACTACCAAAACGGGATGCTTACGCTATTAGTTATGTTATAGCCTTGTGATATAAGAACAAGGCTTTAGGTACACTCTTAACTTCTTTGTTAAGCTTAGCAGCTTCATTTGTAGCATCTTTTATGCTGATGTTTTGATAAAATTCCTTGAGCATATTATTAGCACAATGGAACTTATAACATGGATCTAGTATCGATGCAACATAAAACATAAGAGGAAAGGGGAAAAAGTAGGCAAGTAATTTGTCCTTTGTCCTTGGCAGAAGGGAGGAATAATGGCTTTTCTATAAAATTTGCCAACACATAAGCAATGTTGACAAGATTTGGAAGTACAACATTTCTCGTAGAATAATAACAACCAAACAGTGTAATTGTCGGTTTTACAAAGGCATTGAGTAGTATGTACATACTATTCGTATTCTTCCAATCCACCATGCGAATTCATCCAAACTTGGGCTCTTAAGGTACCTTCTTATGGACATGGAAGTTGTAGAATGCAGTTCGAGCCTTGTAAACCTATATTAATAATTAGTTGCATGTTAAGTATTATACTAATTTAAGCATAACTTTAAATAAGCATTAGACACTAAAATGTCATAATTATAGTAAATAATGCTAACCTTTAAAAAATTTTATAATATTTCATGCATGGAGTTCCATTATGTTACACAGTCATAAGGTGGGATGTATAAGTCGTAGTTCTCATGCTGGTAACAATCTATGTTTCTACTAGTTATGCTATATATAATTGATTGCAACTTGGATCTTAGTAATGTGATTTGCTATCTCACAAGTAGCATCCCATCTTGCGTTGTAAGATTTAATGTGGTACACACATCGGATATAGAGTAACTTTCCATTACATATTAAGTTTACTTTCTACTTTAATGGCCTTATTGATGTTGTACTTGCAGATGAGTTATTGAAGAAGATGCTAAAGAGCCTTTAAACCATATGCTTGCATGGTGTCTAAGATGTTGGATGGATCAGGGGAGCAGTATAGGCTTCTAAAAACATCATAAATACGATAATTCACTTCTACATTATCCAGTTATTGTTAATTTGGTGTGCAATGACACATATGTAACTATCTGTAATGACACATATGTAACTATCATCAATGTCGATGACCAATGACTTGCATATATTTGATGTAAAAGAAACAATGCACTAACAATAAAAGAATTGAGAATGGGAAGGAGAATTTAGTATATAGACAATACTAATTTGATAGGAAGATATATATTATGAATACTTGGATCCAAGGTTACGTCATTGCTCTTTTAAGGCTTTGCGTTTACACTTGAAAGGTTCCATCATTTTGTTTTGCTGCGTTTTTTGCCCTACGTACCTATAGTTTGGTTGCAATGTGCACATTACCCATTCTTTAAAAGCTTCATTCCTCACAGCATTAAATGAGATTCCAACTGTTGCTATCATCAAAATAAGACTTTCTCTAGCCTCTTGTTGGTTGAATACAAAAGGTGTTTCATCTTCATTGATGGTGACGAAGTCCCTCTTGAAAAGGTGTTTAGCACCTTTATCAATGTTTCCCCCTTCTTTCGGTAGATTTTCAAATGTTGACTAATGTGTAAGGTTGTCAAACTCTCGATTTTATAAAAAATTGTTGGAGAGTCCAAAGAATCGGAACGTTGAATTGAAATATAAAATCATAAACTTTTACAATCTATATAAAATAGGTTGTAAATACTATAAATTTCCTTATAGTTCTCACTAAAAATTAAAATGGATAATAGAAATAAAGAAATCCAGCTTACATTTTATTCATAAGTCACGATAAAATTTAGTGTAAATAATTAAACATAACTTGTAGACTCATAGAAACTATCTCTTCTTAGCTTCCTAATACCATTAGGCCATTCATTACCTACTCTGCAATTTATCTACATTTCAAGCTTTTAAATCCAACTATTTGCATTTATAGCATTAAATGTGATTCTATGAGGAAAGAAAATGAACATCAATAACTAATTATTAACTCATTTAGTTTAAGGTTGTCGAAGTAATTCAATAGATAGAAATTGCGTAACTAGGATGATAGTAAGCTCTATATTTACCCCCATCAAGAAACGTACAAACTATTCCATGTAGTCAATATTTAGATATTTATTTTTCTTATTGTAGATTTTGATTTTTATTGGGAGTTTTTTATTCATTGTAGCCAAAATAAATCAACCATTAACTAGAATCTGCAGACAATTAAATGAAAAATTTTAAATACACCTATGAACAATAAGTGCCATGATGAGACAATTGCAAGTAATCCTTTTGATCAACACTAAAGTTATCACATAAAACATAAGACTTTACCATCTATATCTTCCCTCAATTTATCTTATCTTCGTAAATATCAATTTGCAAAACACACTTAAAGAAGAAATAACTTAAACAAAAAAAAAAAAGAACTAAGGGAAAAAAAAAAGGGAATACAAATAACTTGCAACCTACGTTGTTTGAATTGTGAAGTATGAGTTGTGATGAAAGTTGAACTTAACATGAGGAGCAAATGATAGAGGAAAAGATAGAGAATAGAGGAGGCCCTAACACTTTCCGTTGTTTACTCATTGCAATTGTTGCATAGAGTGAAGTGAATAAGGACGGACATGTAGGCTAGCTAAAGGTTTAAAAGCCCCATCAAATTAGCAAAAAATAGCTTAAAAGCTAAGTTGTACATAAACTCGATAAAAGTGTACGTAAAATTTCAATTTAAGCAAGTTTTACAAGTCAATTCATGATTCTATAACAATTTTTATTGAAATTGATTTTTTGGATGAGTTAACCAGGGAAGGCTAAGTGGTAACATAAACTTGTATGATTTTACGAGTTGACTTGTGATTTTGACAACATTAGTAAGGTGGTTTGTCCTCAATTTTGACTTGTCGATTATAATCTTTTCATAAGTAATACATTTAGCAACATCCTCTCTAGGTACAATAATAAAATAATTCTGAACATTGCAGGTGTGCCTTCTCCTTCTTTCACTTTCTTTCACCTTAACCTTAGACCCCAATAGAACTAGTATTGTTTACTATTTGTCCTACTGTCTATGTTTGCGAAGGATTGTCAATGAAGTCCTCTTAGCCCCAACAAAACAAATGTAACTATAATCTGTACCATATTTATTTCCTAAACAATATCTTAATAAATAAATGTGTAAATTCACTAAATTTTAGTTATTTCCAAACAATACATACCGTATCAAAATCCTCCATTGCATTTAGATTACTGTTAGCCATAGAGAGTGGTTGTTGCATTATCGTTAGAGGGACTTTTTTGATTGGGTTTGTTTAGGGAACATTAGGGATGTTCATAGGATACTACTGGTTCAAGTTCTCGACCTGATTGATTAAATCTATAAATCCTTGAGGTTAACCTCAACCAAAAATCCATAAATTGTCATATTCGTTAAATGTTGTTAAGTCATCATACGAATTTCTACTTCCAACCATGTCTATAAATATGGAGGGTTATGCGTTAAATATAGAAAAGATTATAAATGAGAGTCTAGGGAAGTCACGTAAGTGTATAGAGGGCAGTAGGAGTCTAAGAACGATGAAGGCTATAAATGAGAGTGAAATGTGTAAATTGTATTGCTATAATGTTATATATAAGCAAAAAAATGCTGGAAACTAATATAGGTATGTGAAACCCAATTTGCCTATATCAACTTTGTGCCCAAATATTTTTTCTATTAGGTAGGAGCCCAATGTGCTCACGTTGGTAATGAAGTGGGCATGTCAAAAGCCTACCTAAAGTAAAAAAACTTAGGTAGGAAAATAACGTGTTCATGTTAACCAAAACATGGACATGTTGAGAGCTTGCCCAATTTTTCTTTTTGGCTTAGGTAGAAACTTGATGTAGGCTTGCCAACACCAACGTGCCTATGTCATGTTCCTACCTAAGTAAAAAAAAAAAAAGGGATATGCTTTTAACATGGCCTTGTTTACAACAACATGCTTATGTTAAGTCCAAACTTCAAAAAGAAAAAATGACCATCATTAACATAGGCATGTCTAAATCAACGTACCCACATTGACTAACAGCTAGAATCTATAAAAGGCCAAAACATGCCTACAACACCATAAACATACGCATATTCATTAAAAAAAAAAAATTTTTAGCATCCTCTCTTATTTCTTCTATTTCACATTTTATTAACCTACCTAACATCATGGAATCATCTAAGAGGAGACATTACTCTAAGTTTAAGATGAGACATGCTCGTTCTCCTTTTACTTCTTCTCCTTCCTTATGTCATCCTTTTAAACCCCCATGACTTTGAAGACTCTTACCTGCGAGAGGGTATCGTAATCGGTTTATTAATGAATACTGCATAATATTGTTGTTACCCGATCCTATGATTTAGGAGAGTCAAATGATTTAGGCGATTTCTGGAAGCAATTGGAGTTTACTAGCCTATGCACATTGTTAGACTTAGAGGATGAAACATATCCCAACTTAGTTCATGTTTTCTAATCTAATGTGACCAACAACATTGTTTAACATTGGTATATAATGGAGCGAAAAGCTAATTATATCTCCACCTATATGTTTGGTTGGATTTTTAGGATTCAATTGATATATATTAGTGAATTGCTCTAAGTTGGTGATGGAGAAATCATTAAGCTTAGAAATTGGCATATAGAATGGGCCTTCCTTAATGTTATCAATTAGCTAATGTGTTCAAATGAAACACCAAAGTAACATTTGAAACACCTTAAGGTTGAACAACTTTCTATACATGAACAGGTTCTTCACCGCATCTTTACCAACACCATCACCTTATGATTGAATACTAACAACTTCATTGAAGAGGATTTTTGGCTTATTGACACCATTTAGAGAACGAATCAATGTTGGCAATGTCTTATCCTATTGCCTCTAGCAAACACATAGGTGTTGGGATAATCACCTAGGATATATGTGTTTGATCACGCATATGCTCAAGTATGAAGGGATCAACTTAGGTTGTTACGTAGTAACTAGATCCAAGACATTAAAGCTTAATATATTAGAGACTAAGTTAAGCATTGAAAAAAATGAGGAAATTAGGGTATGGTTCAAGGTTGAATGTTAGCTGCATCTTGACTAACAATGGGAACAGGAGGAAGAGGAATACCTATTACTCAACGTACTCTTAGATTGGTGAGATGAACAAGCTTAACAATAAGCTTAGCCCAAATAAGGATAAGAATTCAGCATGTAATAGATATACGAATGAGTAATTGAAATCTCGTGGCGACAAATGAAATAGGTTGGAAAAAATAGAAAAAGTATGGTAACAATAGATAGTGACAGAATGATGGGAATCAAGCTACTGGACTACTAACTCATAGTCGACCCTAAGGACTAGAGGGACTGATAAGATGAATCCTTCTATTCCAACTGACCCCTGCGTGGCCAAGTACTTCTTTGTCGAGTTACCTTTCATATCAAGCTGAATGATTGCCTATCTCTTTATAGTGCGCTGAATTGAAGAATACTTACTCACGCTTGAGGTCGAGAAGCTAAGATAGAGAGACTCTAGGCTGACTAAGCCACCCCTACTCGAACAAACAAGTTGGCCATACTTTTTTTGTTCGCATCTCTAATAGCCTCACAAATGTAACATCAGCATGTGTACAGTATCATGTATAGAATTCGTTGCACTAATGATTGTTTTCCTTATATATTCATTTATACCCTTTTGTATCTTGTACATTACTTTATTAGGAAATGCTCTTTTTATCTTTTCCCTTTTTGAGTAAGTTACCTTAACTTATGGGTATAAATACCCTTATACTTATAGCTAGAAGGGGGATTTAGATTACCATTAATACACTTTTGTGTTTCTTCCTTACATAAATACTCTGTTTACACTCGGCATCACTCTTATTCTAATCCTTGAGCAAGGCTAGGTGTCAAGTAACCTCATCGGACTTATTTGTACATCATATCGAATTGTACCATAAGTCTTCGAAAGTTGCATTGGTGCGTTATATCCTTTGGAGCTATTTGTGGATTTTGCTTACTTTTTTATTTGCACTCATCCCAATTCACACCATTACCCATTATTTCTTTTGGGCTTTTAGCAAACATGGACCCATCCAGTAGCTAGCCTTGTCTGCTTTTGATTACGGTTCGTAATATCTTGGTATCAGAGCGAAGGTTTTGTTTAAGTTGTTTGGTCTCTCTAAAGTTATGTTTATACTCAGTTATGTATGTATAAAATAGAGCAAGTTACTGTGTTCATCTTAATTGCTAAGTATGCTAACTATTGATTTTTTGGTTAGTGAGAGTGTTTATTTGAACTTTGAATCAATAAAGAAAATAACTGATCCAAGTGTAAATGTTGGTGTTGGAGATGATAACAGTGGAGTTGTTTACTATAGACAACAGTAAAGTACTGATGAAAGACTTGATGAGATAGCTAACCTCTTATTAGATTTGACTCGAGTTGTTCATGCACTAACTTGTCGACCCACTTAGGCTGCGTAAAATATCTCACAAGCTGCTCAACCTGTTAGAGGTTAGAACTTAGCTCAATTAGTTCAAAGTGGAGGAGTAGGTGGATAAGTAAGGCAAAGGATGGACTTGAGAGAGCTTGATGAAGAGGATAGGGAAGAGTATTTTAAAGAAGAGCGCATATGAGGCCTTAGAGCATTTGACCATGTGAAGCTTCAGATTTTGAGCTTCAATGGATTTAGGAATGTTGATGAATATTTGGAGTAGGAACAGAAGGTGGAATGTGTTTTTGATTATTATCATTATGAAGATTACGAGAAAGTGAGAACTGCTGTTGTAAAGTTCTCCAAATATGCCGCTATGTAGTGGAAGAATTTTTAGGCCATGAGGAGATAAGAGGGCTACCGAGAGATTAATACTTGGCCTAAGATAAAGAAAATACTCGAAACAGATTTGTCTTAGAAACTTATCTTCAAGATATTTTCATTCGGTTTTAGGAGCTGAGATAAAGAGGCCAGATTGTTGACGAGTATGTTCAAGAATTTTGATGCTCATGATCTGTTGCGTAGTTGAGGAACCCCCAGCTCGATCAGTCTTAAGATTCATTACTGGGTTAAGAGGAGACATTCGAGGAGGTCTAACAATTTGACATAATGGATGAAGTTATTAGGATTGCCTAGTGAGTAGAAAGGCAAAGGAGGGGCCGACTAACAGCCAGGATGCCGACTAGCTAACTCAGACAGGCAAGTCACTGAGCTTAATTGAGTACTGAGCTGAGCTGAAAGATTGATGTCTGAGCCGAGTAAAAAGGTTGACCTGATGATGAAGTGCTGACCCAAGCTTATGAGAAGGGGCAAGGGCTTGGTAGGAAGATGATCTAGATCAAGTGCTTCAAGTGCCAAGGGTTCGGACATATAGATGCCTAGTGCTCGAACCATAGGACAATAGTCATCAAGGGAGATGTCCCGAAGCTAGAAGTAGACAGTATAGATGAGGAACTTAAGGAGGAGGAGGTCCTTGTTGAGAAAGAAAATGACAAGAAAGAGTTGATTGAGGAGGATGCATTTGCTGAGGACTTGGATAAGTTGCTCATAGTTGTCCGGTGCACTGTGTACCTGGAACCCTCATGAGAGGAGGAGTAGAGAGAGAATTTGTTCCATATCACCTGTAAGGTGAATGATTAGGTGTACTCTGTAAACCCCGCGAATTTAGCTTTTTAAGTATAGAAATAAACGTCTAAACTGTAGATGATTTCCCAAACTCAAAAGAGCCAGTAAGATTTAAAACCGATTAAAATCTCAATCCAAAACCTAAAGTAGATACGAAGAACCTTAAATCATCAATTGAATCCTTAACCACATACGAAGACCCTAAAACCTCGAACCTTATCAAAACCCTAAGATGACAATCGAAAATTTAATCGCGTAAGAATATATGAAACCCTAAATGTGTAAAAACATTAGAGATGGTGCCTTAAATAATAAGAACCCTAAAACCATAACTTTAAGGATATAAAAGTACTAATTCACCACGATATACCCTAAAACCCTAATTGATAATATAATGCTTATATTTTGCCAAATCATTAGTAAAAGGTTAGAGATGACCCTTAATCATGCATAAACATTTAGAATGCTTAAATGATCCCTTAGAAACTAAGATAATGAATCATAGATTACATTTATGTCTTAAGTATATGATTAGGATAGTCTCACTTAGAGTTAAGGGTATAGCTGAAGATTAGGTTAAATGTAGTAAACCTTAATACCCTAAATGTTATTTTTCATCTCAATTATACCAAGTAGTTTACCAAATGATGTTTATAAGTTATAAATACTTAAAGTAAGATCTCATCATCTACTTTTATTAATCAATTCATCAAATATCTCATTTCCTCTCATTTCCTTCATTTTTTCCTTAATTTCCCTTAATCTTTACATTATGTACACAAAATTACATAAGCTTAAGGAGAGTTGACCAAGTCAACACTTGTTGACCAAGGTCAAAATGTTGACCAAGTCAACACTTTGAAAAAGTCAACAAAAGACTTAAGAGATAAAGAAAATATCTCTTCCTTAATGATGGCTTTTCTTTTCTTTCATTTTGATTTTTTTTCCCTTCTCCTTTCTTCTCAATTGCCGTCCACTTATTCTTCATTGTGGCCCCACCATTTTCCTTCTTCCATAATGAACACAAAACAAAAGAAACAAAACAAAAATTCTCCACCATTGCCGTGAGCTTCATCTCCTCTTTTCACTTTCATTTCTTCACCTTTTGCCTCCTTAAATTCAACACATCTAAAGGTATGTACTTAACTTACTTTATGTTGGTTTATGTTATTCATTAGTTAGTTAATTAGGTAGATTAGATAAGTAATTATGTGTTTAGTTTTGTCTTGAAGAAGAGGGAGCAAAGTTCCCATCTTTAGGTGTAGGAATTAGGAATTGTGAAGAAGAAGAAAGGAAGACATGAGTATAAGTCTATAAGTATGTATACATAAGAGTATGTTAGAGATATACATGTATAGATACCTTTATACATAAGTTTTGATTATGTACATAACCCCAATTTGAACATCTACTAACTATACATACATAAGCCATGTTAAATATACCCTTAAAATACAAAAAGAATGGAATTGTGAAGAATTCTTCAGAGGGTAAATAAGGCATACGAATTTTAGTACAAAAATACGTATCCCACTGTATAGGTATATGAGTATGTATACACGTATAAATATGGTATACGTATAAATATGGTATAAGTATAAGTACATGTATAAGTATATGTTTAAGTATACTAGTATACATATAAGTATAGTAAAGGTATATGTACATAATAGTTTAATTAAAGTATACATAAGACATTAAGACATGATATAAGCATGAGGAGCATGGTACATGAATATTTTCCATGTACATAACCTAAATTAAAACAAAACCTAACCATACATACTTATACTACACTAATCACACACTTAAGAACATAAAAGAATGGAATTAGGAAGCTTTTCTTAAGGAAAATATTAGGCATACGAATTTTTGTATAAAAATACGTATATGATCGTGTAGGTATATGAGTAGGAATACATGTATAAATACGGTATAAACCTAAGTAGATGTATAAGTATATGTATAAGTATATGTATGTATAAAGTATAAGTACATAAGTATACATATTAGTATGTTATGAGTGTAGGTAGGTATAAAACATATGTTTATGTATAAGTACTTAATGACATATATATTTACATGTAATAAATGGATTACATAAGCCATGACATCATCAAAACATTACATAAGCCATGACATCATCAATTGATTACATAAGTGATGATGTAAGCATAGGTTTATAAAAGAAGAAATAATAAGATTACATAAGCACATAACATAGGTATATACATGTATTTAGAAGTCGAAAATTCCTTAAACCCTAATACACCTCTTATTTTGAATTAAACTTAATCAAGTATGTAAATTAGTAACACTAATGTAAAATTTTCTAAGTGTAAGAATCAAATAGCTAATTCGATCATTAAATCCTAAACTAGGGCATAAACATAAATAATAAGAGTAATTAAACTTGAATAAGATAAAATTTTAATAAATTTAGCCCATATCATAAAACACGGGTCTTAACGTCCAAAACGAACATTACCGTGTGAACGTGCGTCCGAAAACGATGAAAAACAACTATAAGTTCGCAAATATCGGAATCAGAACAAAAAAAAAAAATTAAAATTACAAAATACATATAGGGAGCCTCATACCCTACTAATATAAGAAAATAGTTACTATTAATCTCATGGAGTATGGTAACCCTATACACACTAAACACGGGTCATATTGGAGAAAACTAGATAAACTACAATAGACTTTTAGTTGACTAAGGAGTCTAAATTCTCAGAACACTTATAAAGTTTACCATTTTGATTTAGGCGTTCGATATCGAGTCTTGGAAACCCTAAAGGCTTGGAGAATGAGCAATAATCCAGGTGAGGGAATTCTAATGACCTGCTACTTGCTTGTGCGTGTTATTTGTATGATGTTTTGTTGTTTGCTATTGCTTGTATGTTTGAATAACTGTTCTGTTTGTGTGCCATCATCTGTGTGATCACATTTTTAAATTGATAAATATAAATGTCTGACCCAAATAACCGGTTCAACTCGTCGCATGTTTATGACTTGGTAAAGGTATGAATGGAGAGTGCTAGCCTTGCAAAAATCTGAAGAAAAGTATTTTTGGTAAAAGCTTTTCTAACCTTAAACAAATTTTCGCATGATTACTGTAAGGGCTTGTGGAACCATAAATAGTATTTTTAATGTTAAGGCAAAGCTAGCATGGGTTCTCCACTTGATAGCGAGAGGACTCGCTTTATTGTGCCTGAAAGGCCTTGGTTATTTTTGGTTGCGAGAGGACTCGCATGTTTATGCCCGAGTGGCCTTGGAGGGTGGATGGTCTTAATTCGGACTCCCCCTATTTGGATTGAAATTCTTTTCTCGGCTAGGGTAATAGTCGAGTTTTGCCTAGTGGGGTGGTGCCCCTAGGTAGCCTCTGCGGGTAAGCTGAGGTGCCCTGTGTGGGTAAGTACAGGGGATAATCGAAGTGTGGATGACGTAATTCTACACCTTCCATAGTTCCGGACTCCTATGGATGTGTTGCTTGCATTCATCACGCTTGCATTCATTGTGTATGTAGATAGCTTGCTTGCATGTGTGATAATAATGTGTGAAAACTTGCTTGACCGGTGGTGGTGAGGAATGAACTCACTGAGCTGCTTTATGCTCATTCCCCCTTAGTTTCTTTTGCAGGTTTACATACAATGGGATTGGGATAAGTCTCGAGTGCTGATGGCGAGATGAAGATATGTACATTAGTGTTAGGATTAGTTGAGATTTTTATAGACGATACATAAACACTCTTTGTAGAAAATATTCACATGTTAGAATTTAATATAATTTAATTCTACTTGCAGTTTTATAATGTTGGTAATCCTGTCTTATTATTTGGTAAGGGATGCCGATTCTCTGCAGTTCTGAGGAACTGTGGGATACCGGATATCCATAGTTATTTATAATTATATATTATGTCATGTTACAATGAATTAATTACTTAAAAATCAGTAACCTTAGTGAATAATTATTTAGAGTCTTGCAATCTCTGACTTGCAAGGCGGTTTTCATATCATGGGTGCACACATGTTATGGAAATTTTAGGTAATCCTATTAGGCCCCCTTTAGGGTCCTGACATACTCCCTCATCATGGATAGTGGAAGCTGCACCAATGTGGCATCAGTTGATCTTATTTCAAAATTGAAGTTACCGATTATTGCATATTCGAGGACATATAAGTTGCACTAGCTGAGTGAGAAAGGAGCATTACATGTCACCTGGCAAGTAATACTACCAATTACTATAGGGAATTACTTTAACCAGATTCTTTGCGACGTATTGCCTATGTGTGCTTCTCACGTATTGCTAGGTAGACCATAGTTGTTTGATAGGAGAGTCATTTATGACGGCTATAAGAACGCATATACATTCGAGAAGGATGACCGAAAGATCACACTGAACCTGATGCCATCGAGAGAAGTTAATAAGTTATAGATAAAACTTGCTCGTAGATTGAAGAAGACTTTAGTGATGAGTAAAGCCGAGCTCCGATAGGCCATCAATGCTGACAAGCCAACCCTCATGTTGGTCACGCACCTATTAGAGATAAAAGAGCAGGTTAAATTACCCTTGGGAATCAAAGAGTTGCTAGACGAGTATGCTGACTTGTTCCTAGAATAATTACCCAAAGTTTTACCCCTAACTTGAGCCACAGAGCATTGCATTGACTTAGTACCCGGCGCTGCACTACCGAATAAGCCAGCTTATCGGATGAATCTTGAGTAGGCTTCTAAGGTCCAATATCAAGTCAATAAGTTGCTAGAGAGAGGTTATGTTCGAGAAAGTCTTAGCCCTTACATTGTGCCGATGCTTTTAGTGTCGAAAAAGGATGGAACTTGGTGGATGTATGTCGACAACCGAATCGTGAACAAGATCATGATCAAATACAGGTATCTGATTCTGAGGTTAGAAGACATGTTGGATGAATTGAGTGGAGCTAAGTTCTTCAATAAGATTGACTTGAAGTCTGGTTATCATTAAATCCACATAAGGCTAGGAGATGAATGGAAGACCGCATTTAAAACTCGGCATAGACTCTATGAGTAGATAGTTATGTCATTTGGCTTGTCGAATGCCCTGAGCACTTTCATTCGCTTAATGAACCACATGTTAAGAAATTTGATTGGGAAGTGTGTCGTGGTTTATTTCGATGACATCCTTATATACAATACTGATATGCCGAGTCATTGTGAACATCTATGTGTCATATTAAACATCCTTCATGCCTGAAGATTATTCAACAACTTGAAGAAGTGTTGCTTTTACCAAGAGGAAGTAGTATTCTTGGGTTATGTAGTTAGTGGGGGAAGCTTATGTATAGATGACAAGAAAATCCGTGCAATTGTGGAGTAGCTGACTCTTACTATTTGTGCTTACGTAAGAAGTTTCCATGGATTGGCTTCATTTTATCGATGATTCGTCAAGAATTTCAACACTCTCGTTGCGCCACTTACTAATCTAACAAAGAAGAACATCGACTTTTGATGGGGAGAAAGGGAGGAGATGAGTTTTGCCGAGATAAAAGAAAGATTAACCTTTGCTTCGGTGTTGGTTCTACCTGACTTTGAGAAAATATTTAAGTTAGAATGTGACACATCAGGCATTGGAATAGGCGGTGTCCTAATACAGGAAGGCCAACCAATTGCCTTCCATAGTGAGAAGCTCCGAGGATCATAGTTAAATTATTCGGTATATGACAAGGAACTCTTGGCACCGATCCGAATACTGCAAGTACAGCAGCACTTTTTACTATCGAGAGAGTTTGTCATATATATTGACCATGAGTCACTGAGGTATCTTCAAAGTCAAACCAAGTTATCGAAGTGACGGGCAAGATGGGTTGAATTCTTTGAAGGATTCCATTTTGTATTAAAATGCAAGTAGGGAAAGAGCAATGTAGTTGTAGATGCTTTCTTCAGGAGACATATGCTGTTAACTGAACTACAGACTAGGCTATTTGGGTTTGTAAGCATCAAAGAACAGTATTTTGGGGATCTACACTTTAGACCCATAATCATGCAATGCATTGATGGAAGGACAGTGGATGAGTATCATGTGGAGGATGGTTATTTGTTCCGAGGTAGGAAACTATGTGTGCTAACTTGTTCCCTAAGGGAACTATTAATTAGGGAAGTCTACAATAGAGGACTCTTAGGACATTTTGGAGAAAGAAGGATCTGTCAACTGTTGAATGGTTGCTTCTTGGTCGAGAATGAGGAGAGATGTACACCAAGTTGTCGAAAGTTGTGCATTATGCAAGAGGGCTAAGTGCTGAGCTAAACAAAGGAAAGTAATGCTTTTACCTATTTTGATGAAACCTTAGACTGAATTGAGCATGGACTTTGTTCTCAGACTATCACGAACTACCTGAGGTGAAGATTTTATAATGGTCGTCGTGGATCAGTTCAGCAAAATGACACACTTCGTTCCCTGCTCAAAAACTAACGATGCTTCAGTTATTACTTCTCTTTTCTTGTAGGAGATTATGTGGTTACACGGCGTACCGAAAAGTGTAATCTCCAATAGGGATCCAAAGTTCTTGACTCACTTCTAGAGGACTTTATGGCATCGGATGGAGACTAAACTACTATCCAGTACTCCCTGTCACCCTCAAATTGATGGCTAAATTGAGGTGGTTAATTGCACTTTGGGATCACTACTTTAAGCTATAATGAGAAATAACTTGGCTGATTGGGGCATCTACTTACTAATGGTTAAGTTTGCTTATAACCAGACGGTGCATGACATCATTAAGTAAACTTCCTTCAAAGTGGTTTATGGTTTCAATCTTGAGTTTCTCCTTAACCACACCCCTATACTTGTACTCACGTAAGAGGAACTTGACGCGAGGGCTAGTGCATCATCCCTTCAACACATCTATGATAAAGTTACTTAGCACATCGACTAAGTAACTAGAAGAATGCGAGAAAAGATGAAAGGTATGATGGTTAAACAATTCCAGCTGGGAGACTTGGTATGGCTATACCTCAGTAAGGAATGGTTCCTAAATAAGAGGAAAAAACAAATTATCTGCAAGAGCTTACGACCTTTCAGAATCCTTTGGAAGATTAAGGACAATGCTTATAGATTGGAATTGCCCGAGGACTATGGGGTGTCTGATGCCTTCAACATTATCGACCTCAATCCATATCACCTTGACGGAGAACTAAACGAAGACCATTTGGATTTGATCGCAAACCCAAAACAACCTAGAGGGAATGATAGGAATTAGGCTACTGGACTACTAACTCGCAGTAGAGCTCGAGGACTAGAGGGATTGGCAAGACGAATCCTCCTGTTCCAACTAACCCTTACCGTGGCTAAGTATTTCCTTATCAAGTTATGCTTCATATTGAGCCAAATGAATGTCCATTTCTCTATAGTATGTTGAATTGAAGAATACTCACTCGCACTCGAACCCTCCAATGACTTGGTATATTCCTTATTGAGAAGCTGAGATAGAGAGACTTTGGACTGACTAAGCTACCCTTGCTTGGACAAGTAAGTTGTCTGTACTTTTTTTGTCTGCATCTCTAACAACTTCGGTAATGTAGCATCGCTAAGTGTATAGTATCATGTATAAAATCTATTGCACCAATGATTATTTTTCTTGCATATTCATTTTTACTCTTTTATATCTTGTACATTACTTTCTTAGGAAATGCTCTTTTTATCTTTTCCTTTTTTGGGTAAGTTGTCCTAACTTATGGGTATAAATACCTTTATACTTATAGCTAGAAGGGGGATTCAAATTACCATTAATACACTTTTGTGTTTCTTCCTTGCGTAAATACTTTGTTTATACTCGGCATCACTCTTATCCTAACCCTTAAGCAAGGTTAGGTGGCAAGTAACCTTACCAGACTAATTTGTACGTCGTATTGAATTATGTCATGAGTTTTCGAAAGTTCTATTGGTGCATCATATCCTCTAAAGCTGTTCGTGAGTTTTGTTTACTTCTTCATTTGCATTCATCCTAATTTGCACCATTCCCCATTATTTCTTTCGGGCTTTTAGCAAGCTTGGACCAATCCAGCGATTGGCTATATTTGTTCTTGATTATAGTTTGCAACACAAATAGCACTACGCGATGACCTTTCTTATGCTAGTGAGGTCTCCCTTGGAGTCTAGCCTCCTACTTGCAAGTTACTCAGACCTTCTTCCCTGCATGCTTTGGAATGCTTATCTTTAGTGCATGTTACCCTTGTCAACTCATTAACTATATCTTAAAATCCATGGTACGGCTAGCATACCCAACATACTCTAAAGATGTTAGAGCATTGATTATAGATATGGTTACCAGCATGGTCATGGTCATCTAACACCTAGAGCCACCCTATTAATGCTTTAGCACATATCCCCAACTATTAGTTGGTATAGATGAACCCTACACCGATACATGCCCTAAGTGGTTATACTCCTTAGCTTATAAATAGCTCAAGGAGCTAACAAATAAGGGGATTCAAACCTTAAGCACTCCACATTTCCCTTGTCATATTAAACTCTATTGGACCTGATCACCTTCTTTGAGGACTAAGAGTGCTTGGACAATCCCTAACTCCCTTTCTTTTAATCCTCCTTACTAACTTAAGTATTGGAGGGCACTTGTAAACACACTCATAGGAGGTTTTTTGTAGGTAGCTCAAAGAAAGGAGCTCAGCTAGTTCCAAAGTCTATCAATGACCTTGATGCAAAGAATTGAAGCCCAATTCTCCTTACCACATCTAGTTTATTTCTCATAGTCAACACTTTACATATAGCATATGCATAATGACTGAGTGGAATATACACTAGATAAATTAGTATAATGTAATAATAAATCCATATTATACATATATCAAATATGCTATTACTAGTTGCTACACATGCATTACTATTATTTATAACATATACGCAATATGCATTTGTTGTTCCTTACATTTATGATTATCTGACATATGTTATATGTATTTCTTACAAATGTATAATTATGTTGTACATATATATGTTATATGTATATACATGTTATAGGTGTGCATATATATTCGTGTATGCGAATGTTGTACATATATACATACGCTTTATGAATGTAGTACATTTTACATATATATAATTATTCTTTTTCCATGTTATATATCACATTAGCCAATAGTGTCAAATGCGATTGTGCCAACTACTTATCAAATTGAAATTTTTTTCCATATTTTATTTTTTAAACATAATTATCTATTTAATTAAGTAACATAATCATTTATTTGTTACACACATATAAATATGTTATACATTATGTACATACTTTTTATAGTTATACATACATGCTTATGTATATACATGCCACATGTATATAAGTATACATGTAGATGCTTTACAAACGTAACATGTATTATGTATACATAATCACTAGTTTTCTATATCACATATCACGTTCGTAGTTATTCATTACTCATTAGTATTAAGTGTAATTGTGCGAATTACTTATGAAACTAGAATTTTTTTGGTTATTTTATTTTTCATAATGTAATTGTTTATTTAATTTAACGTATTAATATATAAGAACAGTAAAATATGTACGAATAAATATTCGAAACTTGAAAAAAAGAAATATGTGTCATAAATACTAAGCTATTTAAGGCACACGAGCCATAATGCATGAATAAATGAACGCTATGCAGGAGCTAATGGGTCGCAGACATGCAGGCTATAGGTATCTGAGAACATTTGGCTCGATATGCGAAAAAGTACAAACACACCAAATATACAATTTTTAATTATGCGATAGCATATTTATCATACCTGGTTTGAATTAGATTTGAAATGGGCATATTTAAGATGAATAAGACAATTCTGGCTGACTCTTTGTTTTCATCAATAATCACCACACCCCTTCATTAGTACACTGTAATGTTTTTTTTTTTTTTTTTTCAAATTTTATCTGGCGGTACTTCATTACACTCACCAATTTACTTCAATCTCTTTGATATCAATAATCAATTAGCTGTTTTTACTTGACATATTAGGTATGCAAACGTGTTAATAAAATTGCTAAAAAGGCGAATTGAATCCTTATATTTTCAGTAGAGTCAAATATATTCTCAAAAGAGGCTAAGGATTTTTTTTTTTTTTCCCGAGTAATACAAAATAGGTTCATGTGATCAGAACATTTTGAACTTATGAAGTTATTCCATAATTTTTTAAAATGTACAGATCAAACACATTTGATTTATCATTATTCATCGTCAAGTAACTACAGATTTGTAATTTTTTTTTTTTTCGGAGGCTATTTCAAGGATTTACCGTAACGCGATTTTATTAAACAACAAATTTTAATAAGATATAACACGGCTATATATAAAAATTTTGGTTGAGTCTTTGTTCCCCTACCCACCTTCGTTTCTATTTATTGTTTAGTGCAAATTCAATCAAACATCCATTTAATACAGTCACCTATTTACTTCCCCTCTTAAATTCCTGTAAGCATTTTTCTGCTTGGCATATCATGTTTAGCAACGTGTGAATTATACCAATGAAAACACCAATTGAATCCTTATATTTTAAGAGAGTCAAATGGATTGCCAAACTATGTTTTGGCAATTCGACTAACATTTCAAACTCAAAGAATTATTCCATAATCTTTCCAAAATTTATAAATTGAATACATATTTGACTAACAGTCATTTATCATTAAGTAACTATATATTTTTAGAAGACAAAATTTTCCAGAGTACTAGTTGATAGAGTTACTGTGATGCCACTTCTGTACCATCTAATTTATACTAAATTTGAGGGAAAAATTAATTCCCTTGATTGTTCCGGTTCCTTTGGCGAAGAAGACAAAAAAAAAAAAAGGTCCATTTGAAAATGTTCGAGGGCCTGTCTAACTTTTAGAAATCTTCGTAGGTTCGATTGGAGCAAAAACGAATTTATAGGTCAAATAAAGTTTACATAAATATTCAGATGATAAATTTTCTTCACTCGACTAATTATTTCTGTGAGACAAGCATATAGAATTTCTTTTTTCTTTATTATTACAATCTATCTTTTTGAAATACCAACATTTATATCAATCAGTTATAAACAAAAAATGAGGAACTTCACAAACAAAAATGGTTATCCCTAATCCTAACTAAGCCATGCCTGGAAGCGAAACATAAAAAATACACAAATAATGTGGCAAAAGCTGCATCAGCAATTTCTACGTGGCGTCCTGCAAAAGACCTTCCCAACGTGTGGACGGTTCCACGTTAAGCCAAACATGTGAATCAAAACCAAACTAAGAAGCCAGTCTGTGTGCCACTTGTCAAGCAGATTGTGGTGCTAATGATGCGTTATTGCGTGCCGTTTGCTTGACGGTTTTGCGTGGGTGATCCTACAGTGATGAAGATGGTGGACAACTTCACTTCACTCTACGCTGTCCACCAAACGAAGCATCACTTGCTCCTTGCCGCCCCTGAACACGTAAACTTACTGTCTATGTAATTGTTTATAACGACGATATATGATAATCTTATGAAATTAAAATACTTGTAAAGACAATTTTTTAAATTCTGTTGTGGGTTCTGTTAAATTTGTAGAGGATCAAGCGCCTTTTCTTATCGCCCCTAATCAATTAGTGTCATCTAAATATTTAAAGGTGATACTACTTTAATATTTTATATGATTTAGAGAAAATATTATATAAATAAATTAAAGTACAAATTAGATGTAGTAACTAACAGGGGCCATATTTTGATATGATCATGTAGTTAAGTATGTTGGTTACTTGATAATTGTCATATATATATATATGTATATATATATAGATTAGCAGGATATAATTTGGAAGTTACCTCGTAAGTTGTAACCGATGAGATTGTTGGTTCGATGAAAATGTAGAATATTGTTAAACGTTGTGCCTGCTTTTTGTTATTAGGGGTACTTGATAAGAAAATTCAGACTTAGAATGTTCAAATTAAGTTTTCTTCTACGCTGTCTCTCAGCAAGATGAAGTGTTTGAAACATCAAACTAACTAAAATTTAAGTAACCTTTAAATAGTGCACTCCTTTGAGTCGATAAATATTGCATATATTGGAAGCTTAAAAATATGATCTATTTGGGAAGACTCCATGAGGAATGGTGATCCAATTTGTTGTCGATTACAACATTTGAGTAAAGACCGTTGCCATCTTTCAATATGAATATTCTAGCCAATACACTCCTAGATGAGTGGTAGGATCATTTTTATCTCATAAGAATAGAGCAAGTCCATCTCCGTTGCTTTCTGAAATGTATATTTATGTAGTCGACCTAAAGAAATATGAATATCAATTCAATACCAATAATGGTAAATTTCTTGATATATTGATGCGCCTCAGGTCCGAAGAGTTCAAGATTAGAGCTATTGTCTTGGGATTTTTACCGGTAATAGTTGGGCTTTGTGCATAGTAGGTCTGTGAAATAAAACACTATAAGGGAATGTCAAGGTGTTGTTTGATATAGCCACTCTGATACTTAAGTTAACAGTGTATGTTAGAGGGTAAATGATGCTAAGAGGTAATGAGCAAGCTTTAGTATGCAAAGCATAGAGAGTTTTACCATTTGGTGGTGATAGCGTATTTATAATGGAGTAGTATCGGTAGTTGGAGGATAGTTAGTAGGGAGAGAACCTCTCCTGTAAGTATGAGAGAGTGAGATTATAGTATCTGACATAACCTACTTATACTGGAGGTGACTGTTGACTTGGTATCATATTCTTATCTTGTGTATTTTAATTGTTGAAGAGCTCCTTAGGCTTGGTAAATTTGGGCCTAGGGCTTGCGCCAAAGGTGATGAGCTCTATGTAGCAAGGTTTGTCAAATTTAGATAGGCTTGATGACCACATGTCTAAGGAGCCTTGTCAACACTTACCCCATCACAGTCTCATTGTCGAGGCAAAGGCAAGGAGAAGAGATATATGGGTTGCTTAGGCATGTTGTTGGTCTGACTCAAAAGGGCTCAAGCTGGCACTACAATGCTAATGTATTGAGAGTGTAAGTCTGAGCTGGCAACAGGATAAGGTGGCGATGTCTAAGGCAGTGAATACCTGAGTCAAAGATGTTTGAGGTGGGATGAGTTGAGATCGTTAGTAACTATCCTGAAGCAAAGTGTTGACGACCCGAGCAGGTTGAAGCCTCGGTTAGGGTGTTAGAGTCGGACACCTTATTGGGTAGGCGATTTGAGGCTGCGAGCTAGTTTGGCTGAACAACACTTGTCATGGACCGAACAAGTGCAATTGTGTCGTGCCTCTATCATTTCGACTAGGTGGAAGTTGGAGGGACCATGAGGAAACTTTTTGTGGAAGAAACTTTTTCAAATTCTAACCTAAGTACACCTGTTTTCTGTACATTTAATGTGATGTCACAAGTGTCCTATCGTAGATGACTGACGTACAACGACATATGTTTTCACTCCATGTGTCTATTCTATAGCACTCTAAGGGATTTGTGCTTATACAAATCCCGATAACTGCCTATACAGTTTCGCAAGCGTTTGACCTATAAATAGTGAAATCACAACTAGCGATCACTTTTCTACAATCTCTCTATTCTATACTCTGAATTCCACTTTCTTACATTACATCAAACTTTCTTCAAAAGCTTTTCTAACTTCGCTATTTTTCATAACCCTTTGCAAATATGTCAGCAAACATAGGTGAGGCGGGTATTAACTTGTCATGGCTTAACACTACTGACTTCAAATCAACAAAGAGTAATCAACCCCCCCCCACCCTGGATAGGAGAGGACGAAGTTTCCTTGCTACTACAACTTGATGAGCCTACTAAGATGGCAGTAGAAACGTTAGATAGGGCCAAGCTTATCAATTCCATCCTAAGGGATGTATTTATATATGCCTCCCTATCCCCTCCAAAGGATTTGTTTGATGTGCTTGAGATGAGCAAGAGGCTTAGCGGCTGAGTGAGTAAGAGCAAACTCTCTGCCTTTAATTGGATCTTGGGTAACTTTGTTGTTAAGGTGATCCCTAGGTGGTAAATAAGGTTACTGAGTAGGGATGAACATGTAGCACTACTATTAAGGAGTTGCTTTGCAGTATTTGAGAAGTACTTGAAATTTAGGTAGCACCTCCTTGCAAGTCGCTTTGAAAAGGAGCTCTTTAACTTCCATTACTACAATCCAGCATAGGTCTCTCCTAATGGGTAAAGGGTATTAAAGGCTTTCCAGGTACTTTGCGAGTACTTGGTCATAAAGGCTACTCCTGAGCTGCTCAACTACTTTTATATGTGGAAAAGCGTGGGAAGGTGGCCATACCTCAAACCCTGTCTCAGAAAAAAAAGCTATTTTGCAGCCTTATAGATTTGGTGAAGGGTTAGAAGGATGAGTATATGGTGGTTGAGCTACTTAAGGAGGTAGACTTCTAGACGCGGTCAACCGAGCTAGTCTAGATAAGGGCCTAAAAGGGGCTTGGCTTCAGTGATGTAGAGGCTGTGTAGGGGTTTCAGGCCTTTATGGTCTTCAGGCATGGCTAGGAGATAAATGCTGCAAAGATCATAGAGATATACTTCTGATATTTAATCTTTAAGCTCTTCCCTAGCATGAAGAAAGCTGTGGTGAAGAAATGGGTCGAAGGTACAGGTTTGTTCCTTTTGCGAACGTTTTCGTCTGTTATGCTAATGTAGGGATGCTTTATTCGACATCTATCTTTGTAAAATGGGGGATCCTTCTTGGTTTGTGCTGATCACGGCATAGTTGGCAAATGGTAGTGGTTGTTTCTTTTACTTTTTCCTTATTTTCATTTTTTTTTTTTACTGATTGTATTCAATTTCTTATAAGAAAAAATTTGGTTATAAGGGCTCTTCATTCTTTTGTAAACGAATTGATGAGTTGCTAGTAGGCGAGGACCAAGGCATTTGAGTTGAAGGGTAAGGCAATACGGACGAAGTCAAGGGTTGGGAAACTAGCAGAGTCCAGCCAATGGTTGTTCCTTAAGGGATCGCCATTGGTCTTCGAGATGAGCCATTGGTTACAGAGCTTATAGGCATAGCTCTTCCTGCCCTTATCTTTGTCCTCATTGCCAAGCTTATTCTGGTGGGGGACAAAGGCACCGATGCTAAGGAGCCGGACATTTAGATGCTTTCCCCTCCAGGGGTAAGGGACGATGAGATGGCTAAGGTGGTTACCCTGCCGTAGGTGGCCATGCAAAAGAGGAAGGCTCCCAAAACAATTGGGAAGGTAGGACCTGGAGCCAAGAAACAGAGGCTCCTAGCAAGTGCGCCTTTGAGCAGTACATCTTAGGTAGAGTGGCTGACGGCTCATCCTTATAAATGTATAGACGAACTTGAGGATGATTTTTTTGATGTCCTTAATAAGTTTAGATACTTAGGGATTGAGTCGGACTCATTCAAGGAAGTCCCGTATGTCTCTCAGAATGAAGAGCTGCTTAGCCAGGCTCTCAAGTCTACGATCAAGAAGGTCAAGGGGAAGCTCTTGAGGTCGAAGTGGGAGGTCCAGGCCAATGACCTTATGTTGTGGCATTGGACTCTTAACTACCAGGCCTTATTGGGGTCTTACATCCCTGGTGATTGGGTTGTACTTAAAGGACTATCTATGGTAGGCAGAAGTGACCTCATAGAGATGGTAAGCCATTTGAGTAGACTCATGCGGTAGGTAAACTTTCGCCTCTTTATCTTAATGTGCTTTGTGCCCTTTAGTGAACTAACCTTAGCTCGCATTTCTTTGCAGTACTATGGCTAGGTGTTGCTTCAACTAAGTAAGTATGATGTTGCCTGAAAAGAGGTAAAGTGCTTTAGGGAGGTGTTCCATTGAGTTGAGAAGTACTTGCAAGAGGTAGAGTCCTTTACTAATAAATATTTAGAAAAAATCTCCAAAGCTAATTGGCACTTGCATCGCTCTTATGTACAGGTGGCGAGGCTTAAAGCGCGGCTGAAGGATGCAGAATGAAAGAGAGGGAGGCCAAGGCCCAACTTAAGAAGGAAAATACTAAGCTGAAGGCATCAGTCGCTAGGTTGCAAACCGAGCTAACAATGAAGGTGTCTGAGTGCAAAAGTATCAAAGCCACTTCGCTAGAGTTAGTCGATCTAAAGGTAGGGCTAGAGTAGCAAGTCTAAAGCTATAAGGGAAAGTTTCAAAGATAGAGGAGATTATCTCTAAAATGGAGAGTGGGTAGGTCTTCAACGACACTATTGTGAAGAAAGCCATCGCCAATTATTGAAAGACGGAGGAGTGGTTGGATGAGCAGGAAGACTTGGCCACCGACTCTACCTGCTACATAAGGAAAGAGGTGCTCTCCCATTATCTTGACCATGACCTTAGTTTCCTTGACTTTTTGGTGCCTAACCTTTAAGGAGAAGATGGAGACCTAGGCATACAAGCGAGAGGTCACTCAAGTGGCTCGTGATGTTTGAGACTCCCCCTCTACTGCTAGGGTCGAGTAAGGCGCTTCGACATTCACTTTTGCCCTAGTAGCTTAACAGTAGGGTGCCTTAAAAGGTGCTTTTCGGAATAAGTAAGATCCGAGTGATCCTCTTGCTGACCCTTATGAACAACCTTTAGCCCCCGCTTTAACCCAAAGTTGTCCTTCCCAGGGGTCAGTAACAAATCAACGGTCCAAGCAGATTAAAGCTTTAGACTTTTCGAAGCCGTCGGAGTTAGTTGATCTAGGCAATAATTTCGTTCTTCCTTTTTGTGTTTTAGGTTGGAATGCCAACTTTACCCTTGTAATTTGAAAGTTTATGAATGAAATTCCAACTTTATGAATGTCTCATATTGTGCACTTCTGGACTTCATTTTTTTTTTTTCGTTACTTTTTCACATGGGAGTATCTATGTGCAAGGGGTGTTTCCCCTTACCGACGTTATGCGAGGGGGGTTGGGTTGGTGGGGTTCTAGCTTACTCGAAATGTAGGAGCTCCCCTGTACAGTAAGTATTTCCCTTTGTTGAGGTTATTCGAGGGGGGTTAGGTTAGTGGCATTTCGACTTGTTCGAAAAGTGGGAGTTTCTTTGTGTAAGGGGTGTTTTCTCTTGCCAAGGTTACCTAAAGGGAGTCAAGTTAGTGGCGTTCTGACTTGTCTAAAAAGTGGGAGCTCTTCTATGCAAGGAGTGTTTCCCCATGTCGAGGTTACCCAAGGGGGTCAGGTTGGTAGTGTTCCAACTTACCCTATAAGTAGGTCTGTTCACCCTTTTTGTAGGCTAGGACGATGAGAGAGAAAGAATGATGGATAATAATTATAAAAGGCAATTTTTATTCATTACACAAAGAATTTACAAGTGTGCTAATCAAAATAAAGGTGAAGATTATCTACGTTCTATGTATACAGAATGAGGTTACCGCCCGATCTTTCTAATCTATATGCTCTGTTGCTTAAGCTTTCCCTTACTTTGAATAGGTCTTTCCAATTGGTGGCCAGCTTGCCCTATCCTTCTCATGAGCCAATGGCTTCTAACTTCTGATAAGCTAAATCACCGACCTTAAAATCCTTGTGTTTGACCTTCTGATCATAGTATTAGTATGCAGCCACCTAAGCTGCAACAAGGTCTCGGATCTCTTCGATAGTGTTGACGCTGGCTTGCAACAAGGACTCATTAAGGGTGGCATTGAAGCTTCGAGTTTGGAGGTTAGGGAGTGTAAGCTTAATGGGGAGGACTACCTTAGATTCGAATGCCACACGAAAGGGCATTTCATCAGTATAAGTTCGGTGAGTGGTCCTATATCCTTACAGAATGTTAGGCAGCTCATCTACCCAAGCACTACGGGCTCTATCTACTCGTTTCTTTAAGCTATCTAGGATGATTTAGTTGGTTACCTCAACCTATCTATTTAATTGGAGGTGGGAGATCGAAGTAAAGTGCGACATAATATGGTGATAGGTACAAAACTCTTTGAATTTAGGGTGGTTGAATTATCGCCTGTTGTCCATGATAAGAGTGTAGGGAACCCTAAATCAAGAGAGGATGCTGTTTTGAATGAAAGATTAAACACTTCTCTTCGTAATCTTTACGATTGCTTTGGTCTTTACCCATTTGGTGAAGTAATTCATGGCAGCAATTATGAACTGCCATTTTCCTAAAGCCTTGGGGAAAGCCTTAAGGATATTGATACCCCATTGTGTGAACGGCCACAGGCTGGTCAAAGGTTAGAGACTCATACTAAGTGCATGATTGATAGTAGTGTGCTTCTAGCATTGCGAACACTTCTGAGCTACCGATTTGGCGTCTTACCTCATCATGGGCCAATAATACCTAAGCCAAAGTGCTCGGAGGTAGAGGGCTTGGGACTTAATGTGGTTGCTACACACTTTAGCGTACAACTCTTCCATGATATGCAAGCCTTCGCCTTCTTGTAGGCATTTAAGCAAGGGGAGGCTGACATCCTTGCAATATAGGATGCCATCGACCAACATGTAGTTAGTGGCATGATATCTAAGCTTCTTTGCCTCCTTCTTATCTTTTGGGAGTGTACCCTGCTCCAAATAACTCTAGATTAACTTGGCTTTAGTGTAGCAGTTGTCAATTCCAAGACGTCAGCCGATATCGGGGTTATGCTCTTCTCCGATAGGTACTTTATAAAGATCTTTCGATCCTTCACCTTCGATTTCTACATCCCAGTAGAGGCAAGTCAGGATAGCCAATCTATCTTGAATTCTCGAGTCGAAGGATCTTCATGATGCTCAACGAAGGGAATTCGGTTAGAAGGCTCTTCACCTTCTCTATACACCTCACCATCGTATCGTCCCTAGCTTTGTAGTCGCCTCGGATTTGCTAGACGACTAACATGGAGTCCGAGTAAAACTTAAAGTGTTCGACGCCCATAGATAACCAATTTTTGCCCCCTTTATTTTATTTTATTTTATTTTTTGTTTTTTTTTTATTTCTTCAATAGGTCCTAAATTAGTTAAAACACAAAAAAAAAGGAAATTAAAGAAAACTAAAAAAATAAATAAATTTAGAAAAAAACAAGAATTTTAAGAAAATACAAAAATAGGAAAAAAAAAATAAAAAATAAGAAATTTGGAAAAATACCAAAAAATAGGAAATCTAGAAAAAAAAATACAAAAAAAAAAGAAATTTAGAAAATAAAAGAAAATAGAAAAAAATATTGAATTTAGAAAATAATAAATTTTTAGGTTGTTTAAATAGAGTATAATTTTAATTTAAATAATTTTGAATAAAAGACCATTGGGCTTGGGCTTATATTTGAATCTAGCCCAAGCTGATCTGATTCATATGTACAAAATAAGGAAAAACCAATAGCCAAGTTAGATAAGCACTTGGACTTGATATTGCACATGACTTGGAGATCTTGGGTTCAATTTAAGGAAGAGTTGTAAAATGTATCTTTTATTTTCTTTTCTCACATCATCGCTACATCATTTGCTATGTCATCGCCATGTCATTTACCAACTTACTTCTAAGTGTGGTAGATACACTCCTGTACGCATTGGATACACTGACATACGCAGCTATGTATTTAGTAGCACATATTGTCTAGGTTCGTCCAATCCAAAATTGGAAGAAAATTATATTGTATTTAATTTTTTTCATCCTTAACTCCATCATGACACCTATAAATAGGGTCTATTCTTCATTTTCAAAATACAAAAAAACTTCAAAATACTTTAGAAAAACAAAAATTGAAGCTTTCTCTCTCTAGTATGGTTTCTCTCTCTTTTTAGGATAGCATCCCTTACAGTGTTTTTTGACGAAAACCACCACCATTGAATTTTTCGAGTCAAATGGACTCGAGCGAGCCAATCAAGCTGAATTGAGTCAACTCCGAGTCAATCGAGTCGAAGTGAGCGGACCAAGTTGAAGTAAGTTGACCTCGAGTAGATTGAGCCAAAGTGAGCCAACCTCGAGTTGATTAAGTCGAAGTAAGTCGATTGAGCCGATATAAGTTGAAGTGAGCCGACAAGCCGATTTAAGCTACCTCTAAGCCATCTAAGCCGATCTGAAGCCAATCTGAGCCGACCCACTTTGTTTGTTTATTATTATTATTTTTTTGTTTATTTGTAAATGTTATAAATGAGAAAAAGAAAAAAAGAAAAAAGAACAAAAAAGAAAAAAGAAAGAGAAGAAAAACAAAAAAAGAAAAGAAAAGAAAGGAAGTGGTTTATTTATTTTTATTTTAATAGAAATAG
This sequence comes from Lumnitzera littorea, assembly GCA_024138015.1. NCBI lineage: Eukaryota > Viridiplantae > Streptophyta > Magnoliopsida > Myrtales > Combretaceae > Lumnitzera > Lumnitzera littorea. The sequence continues at coordinate 61,350,134 of JAMXBB010000010.1, forward strand.
ATAGAATAAGTAAAATAATAAATAAAATAAAAAATAAAAAAAATAAGTAAGTAAATAGAAAGAATAAGGATTATTATTTCTTTTTGTCACTTATAAAATTGATTTTTCAAAAATAAAATAAAGATAAATCAACCATTTTTCAAATTAGGATCATTTAGATTTTCCAAAAATAAAAACTAATTTAGGGCTATTTAGGAAATTTTCTTAAATAAATCAAAATGGGGAAAAACGTAAACTTAGCTGTTTTAAAAGCTAAAATCAACTCAATCCACTAAAGTTTTCATTAAAAAGAACTACGTATGTCTAATCCCGAATAGCGGGTATGTAGGCACCTACGGGGTGATGATAAAAATTTAAAAAAATAATTTTCCTTTTTCTTTAGTTTAGATTATTTTATTTATCCAATTAGAGTAACCAATAATCAAGTTTTGTCTTTCAATATTAAAAGGTGATTTTTAAGTTTAATTTTAATTTTGGAAAGTTAATGGTACTTGTAAGAGTTTAGAATTCCTAACTCTTAGATCCAGATTCTCTAGTTTCAAAAACCGTTTTGTAAAATTAGTTTTAATCGTTAGATTAGTGGCTAAATTACAATTAATTCACCCAATTAGTTATAATTTAATTGTTTTTCCCTACTCTGGTTGAATGGCAACTCTAAAGTTGTTTTCAAAACAAAAAGGAACGGTTTTCTTTAAACCCTAGTTGAGGATCGATATTAAACGGGTAGAGTTAAGTACTGATCGGTTTAAAGAAGATATATTTTATAAAAAGAATTAGGAGGGTAAAAAATCAAGATCGACAATGTCGATTTCTTTAGCTAACTTAAGATTAGCAATTAGAGCCTCATGCTTGAATTCATTATTGTTGACATTGAACTTGAATTTGTAGGTGTAGTAAACCATGACCTTGTATAGGCTTGTCAACATGAGACTTGCACTTCTACCCCTTAAGGTGGATGATCCATCGATATGGAGAGTCTACACCAATTTATCATTGTTTAAGGGTGCTTCCTCTTCTCTTGTGTATTCTACTATGAAGTTGGTTGGTACTAGTGCCTTGTAGGTTGTTTGTGAATAGTACTGGATTCTGTACGCACTCAACTCCATTGTGAACTTCATCATCCGTCCAGATGCATCAGGCTTCTATAGCATGGATCATAGTAGTTGATCTGTAAGCATGATAATCTGGTAAGCTTGGAAGTAGGGCCTTAGCCACCGTGCTTATTGAGCCATCTTTCTGTTTCCTTAATTTAATTTATATTAAGCCTAGCCTATTTAATATAAATTATTTGACATTAAATTAATAAAATATTATCTAAAAAATTTTAAAAATTAGAGTTGCCAACCAGTTCAACTGGTAAAAAATGAAATTAGGGTTTTTGGGTAGGAAAACCCTAATTTGACCACTTACCTATAGATTTTCTAAGAAAATGGTTTTCAAAAGATTAAACTAAACAAAACTAGATTCGAGGGTTAATTTATTAAGACTAAGTTACTATGTAAAAACGAAATAAAAATTGATGGGCTTTTATTTTTGTAATTTTCTAAAAATACTAAAAATATATCTAAATATACAAAAGATAACCAAAGTGACTTTTAGATTATTTTTTATTACAAATTTCTAAGAAAAGGAAATTTTTTTTTTTAATACAGTTATCTCAAAGGTGCCAATATACTCGCTAGTCGGGATCAAACTGGTTATAGTTCTCTTTTATAAAATATTTAGTAGATGGATTTTTTTTTTATTTTGAAAATCAAGTTAGATTTAAGTTTATTTAACCATTTATTTATTTATTTTTTTAAAAAAACCTAAATTCTAATTTTTACGAATATGAGAAAACCTTAACTAACTAAATTTTTTTGAAAATTTTGGTTAAGATTTTTTATTTATTAAAGAAAATGAATACGTATCAAAAGATATATTTTTTAAATCCTACATGTAAGATCTATTGAGATACGATGTAGATACGTATCTTTTCTAAATCTCAATCACAAGATACGTTGAAAATATAATCTAAATAAATATCTCATATTTATTTTTTTTTAAATCTCAATCATAAGATACGTTGAGATATGATCTAGATACGTATAAATATGATTTAGATAGGATTTAGATACGTATCTATATACGTATTTTTTCTAAATCTCAACTATAAGTTACATTTCTATATACATATTTTTTCTAAATCCTAACTGCTAGATATGTATTTTTTAAAAATTCTAACTGCAAAATATATATCTTGATACGTATCTTTTTTGAAAATATGAATCTAGTAAATACACTTAATTTTTCAAAAAAATACTTTTTACTAAAAACACAATTTAACTAAATATCAGAATTATTTAAAAAAATCATGTAATATGCAAATAATAATAGACCTGCACTTAAGAAAAATAAATTAGTAAAAATTAAACTAACTAAAAAGACAAATAAATAACAAATAATAAAATTAAATAAATAAAAAATGATAATAATTTTTACCTACACATTGAGTCATGCGTGATCCTACATGTCAATAATGTATTGTGATGGTGCGCAATGGATCTGGTGTGTGAGTGAACTATGCTAGTGGATGAGTGACTTGTCATGCTTAGACGTGTCATGCAAGTGTGGGATATGCGATTGTGTGCAGCTATGTTTGTGTGTGATCGTATGCAGCCTTGTTTGTGTATGAGAGAGTGATTGTGCAAGTGAGTCATGAATTGCGTGCGAATTGTGTGTATAGTGTCAGACTTGCAAATTATGGTGTTTGGATTGTGTTAGGGGGTATGCGGTCAAGCGTGTTGAATTGTAGAGTTTGGTCAGGTTGTTCGACCCTACGGTGTGGAGCTATTCAGGTGTCAGGGAGATGCGGGTATATTGTGCTTCGGATTGCTGCATTGTTTGGCATGTTTGGTTAGTAGTTGTGAGAGACGTGTGTGGAGTGTCCAATGGACTTTGGTCAAATGTTGGATTCTATTCGAGTGTAGTGTATTGCTATTCGTTGGTCAAATTGTGGCGTTGATCAGGTGATTATTAAGACGTATTGTGTGGTGGAGTTTGGAATGTTGAGTGGGGATGAACGTAGCAATTGTTGGTGTGGACTTGCATGGGCTTCATTCATCGGTTGCTGCATGGATCTTGACTTCGTCGTGTGTAGTAAGGGATGGTAATCGTTGATGTCAATACGTGGATTATTTGTGTTTGGGCATTGGGACATGTTTTGATTTGTTTGGTTGCGTTAGAGGATTGGGGGGCTACTGGACTTCAATTTGTGTGGCATTGTGGGATTTGGACGGATTTATGGGGTTCATTTTAGCATGGCAGGGAAATTGATTGTGGCGACTGTGTGTAGAGTTTATGTATGATTGACGGGGGTATGGCAATGTGTTTTGTGGGTTATCGTAGACAATCCGTGCTGCAATGATTAAGCGAAGTACAACTAGGTGAATTGTGTTTTGGGATTGTCTTGTAAATTGTGGGATGTGTAATTGAAAAATAACCATCTTAAACTTCATTGATAAATTCTTATTTATAAACCACTAATTGAATCTTTTATATCTTTTAATTATGGATTTGATCAAAAGATATAATGGATATGATGAAGATTCGACTTAATTTCTAGAAACCTTGTTTAAGCTTTCTATTTACCAGGCCTGATTCAATCCAATTTGACTTGAAGCTCGATCTTCTAATAACTTAAGAATTTATTAAATTAATCACCCACCATTATCTGATTTGACACTAAACGATCCAACTCGACTTGAATACAGTTCGACTCGATACGATACAACTTCACTTGACTCGATACCATTCAACTTCACTTGACTCCATACAATTCAACTGCACTAGACTCGACTCTTTTTTTATATTTTTTCATTTTTCTTTTAATTTTCGTTTTATTTTTTAAATTATTTTCTTATTTTTTTGTTTATTTATTTTTTTAGCCTGACTCAACTAAAATAAAACGAAAATAGCAAAAATGAGGTGTTTATAACTGCTCCCCTTTGCAGTGAAGTTCGATTAGAACTTCGCTGCAAAGATAAAAGAGATACTCTTTTTTGCCAAACCTTACTTTGAACTGACCAACTAAACTATGTTTTATGAAGGAATTAAAGGGGGTTTAATTGAGTTGTTTTGGTGGGTAATCAGAAGAAAATAGATCTGTTCAAGATTTCATAAATGTTTTGGTGTTTAATCTAAAGAGGATAGATCTTTTAGAAATTTTAAGAAAACTTTATTTTGGTGGATGATCCGAAGATGATAGATGTCTTTGAGATTTTAAGAAAACTTCGTTTTGGGAGATGATTTGAAGAGGATAGATCTCTTCGAGATTTTAAGAAAACTTCCTTTGGTGGATAATCCGAAGAGGATAGATCTCTTCAATATTTAAAAAAAAAAAAAAAACTTACTTTGTTGGATAATTTGAAGATTGTAGACACCCAATTTTTGCTCCCTTTTTATTTTTCAAATTAGGTTATAGGGTCCTAAATTAGGAAAAATTTTAAAAATAAAAAATAAAGAAAGCCAAAATAAATAAATAAATAAGAAAAAATAGGAATTTTAGGAAAATATAAAGAACAAGAAAATAGGAAAAAGCACAAAAAATAAGAAATTAACTAATATAAAAAATGAGAAATTTTGAAAAGTCACAAAAAATAAAAAAAATAAAAGATTTTAGAAAATAACATTTTATTAGAATAGATTTGTAATTTTAATCTAGGTTTAGGAGTTGGGTCATTAAACCTGAGTTTAGATTTAAATTTAGCCCAAGTTGAACGAGTCAGCACATATGGATAAGGTATAGGCCAACGGCTTAACGGTTAAGCATATTGGTATTATATTAGCATTAAAAAGGCAGGGAGGCCTTTTTCTTACTTTTTGTTTTTAATCATAACAGAAACTGCCATGTGTCAAGATCTAATTATGCCACGTGGCATCATCGGATTGGAGGACCTTTGCTGACGTGGTGCCACGTATCCACCACGTGGCATGCCATGTCAGCCGCCGCGTGTCAAGTGTGATACGTTGTATGTCGGGGTTTGTCAAGTTGGCTGACGTAGCGCTACGTTAGTGCCACGTCAGTACTTTCCTTCTCTTTCCTTCGATTTTCCCCCATTTTCTCCCAATTTTCTTTCTCTTTCCTTCTCAAGAATAGCCTACTCCCTCTACTTTAGCTTCAATTTTTGCACAAATTCCACATACAGGCACATAGTTTCTTGCATCAATCTTGCACTAAACATGGCATGCTTCGAATTGGTGATAAGAACAAGTCCAGATTCAACCAAAAGCACATTCAAAAATCGAAAAAAAGCTAGGTTTTCGGGGATTTCTCATTAAATTCGATTCCAACTTTCCTTTGTTTCTGGGTTGGATTTATGTATAAATTGATGACCATGGGACATAGACGGATACACACAATGAATATAATCAATCCCTACACTCTCTCTATCCATTCCCCAATCACTTTCTCTCTTTAACCCACTCTCTCTCTCTTCGATTCTCTCTCTTCATTCCAACCCGAGTTGAGCTACCACTCTAGGAAGACTACCTGCAGCTCAGGCTCCCTAACCCAACTGCTTTTGACCTCCACCGTAACCCCTAGCAACTCCACTAAGGTAGCTACCACTAAACCCTGATGGTCGCCCCTCTCTTTCTCCTCGAACCATTACCCTCAGTGTCCTTCGACCTAAACTAACATCACGGCCACTCTCCTTATACACTTAAATCCCTAAACCAACACTCTATTTGTGCCCAATTGCCACCACAACGGAGGAACGAACACCACTACCGACCGCTACTTTCAAAACCACCCAAAACGAGCTCCATTAACCACGGCATTTCCTTTACCCCCCTTAATCCCAATTAGAAATATATAAAAGCCCCTTTTCCCCTTTGATTTAGAGGCTAGATCGAGCTGAATTGTGCCCAGCTGGTGCTGGTGAAGAGGAAGCCAAGATCCGACTCGACCAGACCCAGAAGATTGACCCTCGAACCAGGTCCGACTTGCGCATCTTACTGCCCTCACTCGATTTCTTTTTGATTGATTTATTTATTTTTTCATTATTTTTATTTTTTTTCTTTCTTGTTTTGTTTTATTTATTTATTTATTTAATCTATGTAAATTAATAAAAAAATAAAGGGAAAAGAAAAGAAAAAAGAAGAAAGAGAAGAAAAAAAAAAAGAGGAAGTATTTTATTTTGGTCTTTTTTTTATTTTCACATTTAAACAAAAGAAAAACCATACAAAAAAAGAGCTAACTAACAATAAAAAGTAAATAAATAAATAATAAAAATAATAAAATAAAAATAGAAAGGTTACTTTTTGATACTTAGAAAATCAATTTTTTAAAAATAAAAATAAAACAGATCCTTTCTAAACTAAGGCATTTTAGGTTTTCCAAAAATAAAATCCAACTTAGAACCCCTTAATAATCTTTTCTCAAATCAACTCAAAATGGGTCAAAATATAAACTCGGCAATTTTTCTAAAGTTAAAATCAATCAACCTACTATATTTTTATTAAATGAACTACAGAAGTCTGATTCTGAATAGTGGGTACGTAGGCACCCGTACACAAGTACAAGGTGACTTAAAATATGGAAAGTTTTATTTTTTCCATTTTTAGATATTTATGTAAATTAATCAATTTAGTCACATTTTTTTTAGAAATTAAAAATGGTATATTTGAAAAGCGAAGTTAAATTCGAAAAGTTAAAAGTGATACTCGTTTAGGGTCTAATAAGTTAAGCCCTCGGATCTAGATCTTTAGTTTTTCAAAAAACCGTATTTATAACTTAGATTTTTAATCGATAAATTGGTAGCTAAGTTATAACCAATCAACTTAATTGGTTATAACTTGACCCTTTTTCCCAACTCTGATTAGGTGGCAACTCCAATCCCCTTTTAAATTGAAAAAATGGTTTTCTTTAAACCCTAGTTAATGATCAGTATTAAACGGATAGGGTTTAGTATTGATCGGCTTGGAGAAGACCTAATTTTATAAAAAGAACCGAAAAGATGAAAAACTAGGCTTGACAAAGTTGATAGATTTCTTTGAGATTTAAAAAAAAAACTTTCTTTGGTAGATAATTCGAAGAGGATGGATCTCTTCAAGATTTCAAAGAAAAAAAAAAAACTTCCTATAGTGGATAATCCGAAGAGGATAGATCTCTTTGACATTTCAAAAAAACTTCCTTTGGTAGATAATCCAAAGATGATAAATCTTTTTGAGATTTCAAAAAAAAAAAAAAAAACTTCCTTTATAATCTAAAGAGGATAGATTTGTTCGAGATTTCTTTTTTTTTTTTTTTGACTTGGTGAATAATCCGAAGAAGATGGATCTCTTCGAGATTTCTTTGGATAATTTGAAAAGAATAGATCTCTTTGAGATTTCTTTTTGATTTGGTGAATAATCCGAAGAAGATAGATCTCTTTTTGATATGGTGAATAATTCGAAGAAGATAGATCTCTTCGAGATTTTTTTTTTGACTTGGTAAATAATCCGAAAAGGATAGATCTTTTCAAAATTTCTTTAAATAATCCAAGAAGAATAGATCTCTTTAAGATTTGTTTTGCTTAAAAGGATAAATCTTTCAAAGATAAGATAAGATAAGATGACATTCTATTAAAGACAAAATGGCATAGTGCTCTCATGAATAGGCAATCTTTTAAATGACTGGACGACGCTCTTTTAAGTAAGCGATCCAACTAAGATAGGATATCGCTTTTTTGAGCAAGCGATCTTAGCAAAAGACTAGATAGGATAGTGCTCCTATGAGTAAGTGATCTTAAAAAAGATTGGATGGTGCTCCATTGAGCAAGCGATCTTGGAAGGGAGAAAACTTTCATGAGTTTTGACAAATTAATTTGTGACTTAAGTTTGAGGGATTTTGATGACTCCTTGAAAATTATATTTTTATTTTTTTTTTCTCTTAAAAAATCTCTCTCGATAATTAAAAAAATTTCATTTCTCTTTTGAAAATTTTTTTCTTTTTTTTTCAAGAAATTTAAAAATGCTCTTTGATAGAAAATTGTGTTGCTAACTAGTAAAAAAGTCTTGAAAACTCTAAAGATCACAAATAAGGGATTGGCTTGCTTATTGCCCGTTGATTACTCATTCTTTCAATCTTGTTTCTTGAAGCATAATTCATGATCTTTGAACTTTTTAGAAGCATTGGTTTTATACTTAGGGTAAATGACCATTCATGTTTTTGAGAAAGCACTCAACTTGTCATTTAATTTTCTATTAAGAGGATAGATATTATTACTTGAAATGTTTAGTCAATCTAGACTTCCTTGTACTCTCATAGGTTTGTTTTGTACTCTCAGCATCAATTCCAAAAATTGGAGCTTATCTATAAGTGGTACATTTTGGTCAATCAATAGGTCTTTTCTAGGTTTGTAATGTAAGGCTTTTGGTTAATGGTTTAAACAAATAGATATCAATGTGCTTTGGCCAATTTTGAAAAAAAAAAATCATATATAATCTGTCTTGGGTTTACAAGCCAAGAACCTAAGAGAAACTAAATGTGGGCTTGCCCCAATTTCATAAGCAAATTTCGCTTAGGATAAGTTTCTTTTCTTTAGTTAAAAGAGTTTAACTAAAACTGGTATAGTGAGTAGGATCATAAAACGAAGGCTTTGCTTTTAGGCTTAGGAATTTAAGTGTTTGGCTTTGAATATCCTTATAAGTTTGGACTTTTGGTAATTTGACTCATCTTTGAAGGTGATCACCTTACTCATTTTCATTTTTTTTTCTTTTTTCTTTTTTTTTTTCAAATTTTTGGTCAAGGTGGTTACCTTCCCTTGTTGAGCTTTTGCTTGATGGGATTGAAAGCCCTAAAACCATGGTTCAAAGATTATAAGATGGGGAGCAGTGTATATAGCTTTGGAGTGTTTAGGAAAACTCCATAGGCATGAGGTGTTTATATGAGTTTATAGGCCTGAGTGAAGTGTATATAGTTTGAAACTTTTCTTCATCCTAAAGAAATTGAATTTTCCATGACAATATTTGCTCATGAATTAACACAACTAAGGAAAGCATAAGTTAGTTTACTCCTTTTCTCTAAATTAATGACCCTAACCTCATGAGTGCTTTAGTGTGGGGTGGTTCTTAGTAGGGCTAATTTTAAGAAAAATCCCCTAAAAGTTCAAATGGGTTTGTAACGGATAATTGTATTTAGGGATAATGAAACAAATGTCTAATATCATTTTGACACGTATACCAAGTTCAAGACAGACCTTCTTTAAGGAATGAACCCAATTACTCACTTTGATGACATTCTTCTCTCATGTGTGTCTAGGGTTAGTATTTGGGACATAGGTTGCCTCTTTTCATCCTAAATCTTTTAAGTAATGTGTTATCATTCCCTTAGGTGAAAAGTTTTAAGTTTCGAGTTCACATTTTCTTTATCTATTTTCACTTAGTCAAAATGCCCTTATTTAAATTGAGCTAGCTTCATAGCATGCAAAGATAAGAATACATATGAAAACTTCTTTATTTAATAATTCGTATCTATTACAAGCTCTAAAATGAAAAATTATTTAAAAAAATGCAGGAACTAAAATTATTTTCTACTTCTTGCCCCTATTTTTGTCACTTCTTTGAACTTAGCCCATTCAGTTGAATTGATCTATTGAAGATATACCCAACTGCTTCAAATGGTGAGCTCCCTTGTTAGATGATAGTAGTAGATCTTTAATGCATAATACTGGAAGTTGTTTGTTTGATGCTTCTTCAAAACTTGGGGAAGGAATACCACTTCTAATCAACCCATCAGCCTTAGAAAATTTAGTTGGATAATCTTGGCATCAATCAAATCTTGTACATTATGCTGTAGTTTCCAGCAGTCTTCTATGGTATGCCCCACTTGGCCCACATGATATTCACACTATTTGTTGGGGTCATGATCTCTTAGCTTGTATTTCTTTGTTGGGTTTTCGTATGTCGGTAGTCCTATATCTCTCAATTGCTTGAACACTTGGGCTATTGGAATCTTGAATTGCGTAAATCGTCTCCTCTTGTTGTAGACTTGCTTGTTTTGATTTTGGGCTTTCCCAATTGGCACATTCGCTCCCAATTTCTCTTTCATTGAATTATATTCATGCTTGGGCTGTAACTTCCTATTCGAATTAGGATGTAGGTTTCTAAGCTGCTTGAGCACATAATCCATCGCCATTTCTGTACTAGTGAGCCTTTTTTTTCTAATATCACAAACTTTTCTTCTAGAGTATCAACCCTTTCTTCTAGACCCTGACAGTAACATGCCCCTTGGGCTTGACCATTAAAATCTATTTTTGGCAACTTTTCCACACTTTGTATCATGTTGATAGTGAGCTCTTAAATCTACAACTCTTTAGACTCGTATGCCTAAGATGGTGTGTTAATAGGATCTTAGGCTTGGATATAGGCAATGGTCTCAACTTGCCTCATTTACTTGCTTAGAACCCCTTCTATTATGATTATTCTCTGTTCAAGAGCTTTAAATATCTTGATTTTTTAAATGAGTGATTACGGGCTACAAGTTAGGCTAGATCACTTGAAAAGCAATTTTTTAAAACCTACAATAATTCCTTCTTGTTAGTAACACTGCATTCTTTCTCTTAAAAAAAAAATTGAGTTTTTGATTTTGAAAACCTTTCCTTTTTTTATTTGGAAACTTAAAAAAAAAAAATGAATGTTAATTTTATGTTATAGAAGCCTAATACTGATATCAATGAATCTAAAAAAAAAATGGAAATAATGGGACTGACATTTGAGGACATAAGATAGTGATTATATTACAAGGGTGATAGAGACAAATAGAAATTATTTTGTAATGAGAGACTCATTAAAAGAAAACATAAGGGTGACGACTCATAGATAAAGTTCTATCAGGAGCATAACAACTTAATGGATGAATATGAAAAATATGAACTTAGACGTTTACAAGATTGATGATTTTGAGATGGGAAATAATTTGCAATAGAAATCTAATAGTTAAATCATTTTTGTCTCTTTGATTTTTTTATTTTGTTAGTTCTTAATAGTATGGTACATGTGGGGCATGGTAATAAAAATCAACTAAATAAAAAATTATCATGAAACTGGTTTTTTTTTTTTTTTGTCATAAAATATCTTTTGAAATTTTCTCTTTTTTAAAAAAAAATTATTGGAAAGTTTTTTTTAAAAAAAATGATAGTTTCATAATAATCTTCATGCCCTAAAAAATTTACAAGTTGATATAGACGTTTTTTTTTCTTTCTTACTTTCTTTTTTTTTTTTTTTTTTAATATTGGCACATTATGGTATAGGGGAAATACTAATGATTTTGAGTGTTTTATATTAAATTATATGTCACACAACCTATTATTGATAAAATAAAACAAAATCTACAAGACTCATATATATTACAAAAGATATATACAAACAAATATGCAAAATAAATGTGATATAATATGCTACACATTTATGCAATGCAATATGGTTGGTCATTAATAAACTATAGAGAGTATTATGAACTTATGATCAAGGAGTACTCTTATATATAAGTAGATAAAAAATTATATATATATATATTTTTTAAAAATGAAGCTCGTGAATACTTATACATAAGGTTTATAAATTTTTTTATTTCCTCTTTTTGTTGAAAAAGAAAGCCGAACTGACCGCATATTAATTGGATTTTTCCTATAATTTAAAAATAACTATCGCTTTTTTTGAAAGAAATTGTGTAAGAAGGTGAGGTCTATAGATCTCAGTCGTTGTAGCTTCAAGGCTTTTAGGAGAGAAATCTAGTGAACTATATTAAAGCCTGAGTGGGCTTGTCTATTATTGTTAGGTGGGGATAAAGACCCTAGCGATTTGAGGGTTATGTAATGGTGGCCTGTTTTAAGTTTCTAAGGTGACCTAAGTCCGAACATATATAAGCATGCAAATGATTATTAGTAAATAAAACCCTTCAAATCCCTAGTATAGGCCTATTTGGCTTAGTTTTTCTTAAAGCCTACATCATTTAAACCAATTAATACAACTATATTGCAATAAAAGAAAAATAATACAAAAAGCTTATCAATTAATTTTTAATTTTTACATAGCTAGTCTACTAGGCGTCCTCAGTGGAGTTGCTAATTTTATTGAGCCACATTTCGATTTCCTTAATTTAACTTATATTAAACCTAGCTTGACCGACTTCATATAAATTATTTGACATTAAATTAAGAAAATATTTTATAAAAAATTTTAAAAATTGGAGTTGCCAACTAGTTCAATTGGTAAAAAATAAAATTAAGGTTTTTAGGTGGGAAAACTGTAATTTGACCACTAGCTTGTGGATTTTCTAAGAAAATGGTTTTTAAAAAATTAAACTAGACAAAATCAGGTTTGAGAGTTAACCTATTAAGACTAAGTCATCATGTAAAAACTAAAGAAAAATTGATGTGCTTTTATTTTTATAATTTTCTAAAAATACTAAAAATATACCTAAACATACAAAAGATAACTAAAGTGATTTTTAAATTATTTTTATTACAAATTTCTAAGAAAAGGAAAAAAATAAAGATTTTTTTTTAAATTTTTTTATACAGTTATCTCGAAGATGCCTATGTACTCATTAGTTGGGATTAAACTGACCATAGTTTTCTTTTATAAAATATTTAGTATGTGGATTTCTTTTTATTTTGAAAATCGAGCTAGATTTAAGTTTATTTAACCATTTGTTTATTTTCTTTAAAAAACATAAATTCTAATTTTCATGAATATGAGAAAATCTTAACTAACTGAATCTTTTTGAAAATCTCTAGTTAAGATTTTTTATTTATTAAAAAAAAAATCAATATGTGTCAAAAGATATATTTTCTAAATCCTACATATAAGATCTACTAAGATACGATGTAGATACGTATTTTTTCTAAATCTCAACCATAAGATACATTGAAGATACAATCTAGATATATATCTCATATTTATTTTTTTTTAAATCTCAATCACAACATACATTGATATACGATCTAGATATGTATTTATATACGTATCTTTTCTAAATTCCAATTGCAAAATATGTATATCGATACGTATCTTCTTCAAAGATACAGATCTTGTAGATACACTTAATTTAAAAGAAAAACACTTTTTACTAAAAACAAAATTTAACTAATTTTATTAAATATTGGAATTATCTAAAAAAATCATACAATATGCAAAAAATAATAGACCTATACTTAAGAAAAATAAATTAGTAAAAATTGAACTAACTAATAAGACAAATAAATAACAAATAATAAAATTAAAGAAATAAAAAATAATAATAATTTTTACATATGTGTGATTGTATGTGTAAACAATGTGTCGTGATTGTGTGTGGTGGATTTGGTGTGTGAGTGAACTATATAAGTAGATGAGTGATTTAGCATGCTTGGACATGTCATGCAAGTATGGGATGTGCGATTATGTGGAGTCGTATTCGTGTATGATCGTGTACAGGAGGGTGATTGTGTGAGTGAGTCATGAATTGCATTCAAATTGTGTGTATTGTGTCAGGCTTGCTAATTGTGGTGTTTAGATTGTGTTAGGGGGTTTGCAGTCAGGTGTATTGAATTATTGAGTTTGGTCAGGTTGTTGGACCATACAACGTAGAGCTATTCAGGCGTTAGGGAAATGTGAGTATGTAGTACTTTGGATTGCTGCGCTGTTTGACGTGTTTGGTCAATAGTTGTGAAGGACGTATGTAGAGTGTCTAGCGGGCTTCGGTTAGACGTTGGATTTCTTTTGGGTGTGGTGTATTACTATTCGTCGATCAGATTGTGGCATTGATCAGGTGATTATTAAGACATATTGCGTAGTGGAGTTCAGAATGTTGAGTGGGGACATGCATAGTAATTGTTGGTGTAGACTTACGTGAGCTTCGTTGACCGACTGTATTACATCCCGGCATAGCACAGGATGTATCATCACATAAGAATACTTGTTTATACTTAACACAAGTTCTATTTATAACAAAAGAGTACTATAATGGAGTTTAGCTTAACACCTATTTATACAAAAGATTACATCTGACAAACTTAACCAAACAAAAACATACAGTACTTTATATATGTGGCCAGAATAAGTTAAACAATGCATTCTATATGTCCTAAAGACAACTCAACAGTTCTCAAGCTTTTCAAAAACTCGACCCATAGGTCCTTTCATGCCATGCCATGAATGCAGTAAACAGCACAGTAACCTAATATCAGGCACAAATCTTAAGTTCCACATTATAAACAATTTAACTATCTCAACTTTAGCTTTATTTCTCAGCTTTATATTACATTTCTTCGCATAGGCCTTGCTTGAGCGAATACCTTAAAGAATAGTTCAGTTTCCAAGTTTTTCAAACAAAAATACATATTGATGAATTAGTCATACATAAAGAAACATTTCACTTTTTCAACACACATTCAACAAAATTAAGTATCCAATCAATTCAGTACGCCATTACAATTCATAACACAATTGACTCTAAGTCAAGTAGACATATGTCTACTTGCACAAAAATAGAAATATCCACTTACCCGAACTCGATAGTAGCATAAAATCTTAAGCTTCATGATGTGGTCATTCCTCACCTATCACACTTAGAAAAATACATACAGACTCTAAGTCAACTACTAGGTCAATACTAAGTTCTTGTGCATTTTCGCTATTGCACTTCCAAACTTAATCTGATTGTATCTTATTCATTTTTTATCCGATTTTAGTAAACTTTATATTGTCATGATCATTATTCTAAGTACTATTGAGATATCCTAAGAATCATAACTAACCAATATTTCTAAATATCCAAAAATACCCTTTCGTGTTATCGATTCGATCGTATGTTATTATAACCTCGTAATTAACTCAATTAAATCCTAAATATAAATTAAAAGTCATAAAATTCCTCATTCCTCGAGCTGGTAAGTGTTTAGTATGTACTTCAAGATACTAATCCTTTGCATATTTAACAAATATCACATTAGTACTAATTATTATATCATATATTAAGCTAATATATAGGTTTATATTATGAAAATACATAATAAATAGTATATAAGCCCGATTCATTCCATGAAAAATCCTATAGACTCACAAAAATATGTAGTTCAATTATTAACCATTAATTATACTAAAATAATTATTATATATTTTTATGAAAATAGCGATTTTACCTCAAAATTAGCAAAAATTAAGTAAGCAAGTGAATTTAATTATAAGATAAAATTCAAGTGTCCCAAACATCATTATGAACATCGAGAAATTATAATATATAGGGCTTATACTTTGATTTTGTTAAAAACTAATTAATTCATTAAAATAACGAAATTGCTAATTTTATCCAAAATAATTACAATAAATAGTAACCATAATTATTTTAAAAAATTGTTGTTACTAAAATTAAATACATATATTGAGTATGTCACGTACAAATTTTCAACTTGAAAGAATATAATTTACTATTTCTAAAATTTAATTCAATTTTCGTCCAAACAGAGCCATTTCTTAAGGAACTTATATTTCAAATAATTATTTCACTAAAATAAAATTATTAAATTATTCTACAAATAAAATAACTCTAGAAAACCAAGTTTTATAATTAAATAATATCATTTGCTATTTTTAGAAAAATTACAAAGTTTCGGCTGGAAATCTAATTCACCTGAACTGGCCACCTCAAGTTGCCTTCCGGCTACCCAACCTTGTCAAAACACCCCCTCTAGTGGTGCTTTCCTTGACTGCAAAGGGTCACCACAACTGGACACCAATAGCCTATTGAATCGGCTTGATCAGATTCCGTGCTCTATTTTTGCTCTAATTTTCTTATCTTGTTCTAATTTGTTTCAAAATTTTTTGAGTGATTTTCTATTTTTTATAGAGTTCTAAAATGTATTTTTTGAAGTGTACAAGGCCTGTTTATATTTTCTAATTGGATAAGAATTTATAAAAATTGGACATGTGGCTTATACATGTCATTTTTTTTTTATTTTCAATGCAGGAGGTATCATTTTCTCATTTCTTTGCTTTTGACTTATCATCCAAATTAATTCTAAGCTGCCACATAGGTATGATGACTCATCCTTGCATTTTTTATTAATTTTCTAATTTTTTTATATTAATTTACCTTATTTAAATAATAATTTCTCATTATATATGTGTATTTAATTCAAATAATGCATGTTCTATGTTAATACATGTATAATTCAACTTCATTTATTATTTTTATAAGTTAAATAACTTATCTCTAATATCCCATTATATGTAAATGTTTGAATTTCACATTTTCAATATTTATTGACTTTAGAGATAAATTGACGTTTTCTTTAATTAATATCTTTGTATAGCTTATTTTGAGAAATTAACTTTACTTGAATGACTTCATCTAACTTTTCTAACCTTACTGTGAAGTTTGAAATTAAACTGATATCTTAAATCGGCACCCTAAATTTAGGAGCTTAGATCCTAAGGTAATCGTATGGGCTTGAAATCTAGGGTATTACAAGCTGTTGTATGGATCTTGACTTCATCTGTATAGTAAGGGACCATGATCATCAGTGTTAGCTTGTGGAGTATTTGTGTTTGGGTGTTGGGACGTGTTTTGATTTGTTCGGTTGCATCAAAGGATTGGGAGGCTGCTAGACTTAAATTTGCGTAGAGTTATGGGATTAGGACAGATTTATGGAGTTCGTTTTAACGTGGTAGGGAATTGGAGTGTGGTAGCTGTATGTAGAGTTTTCGTATGATTGAGGAGGGAATGGCAATGGGTACAAGTGTTTTGTAGGTGATTGTAGACAATCTTTGTTGCAGCGATTAAGTGAAGTGTAGCTGTGTAAATTGTTTTTTAAGATCGTGTTGTGAATTTTAGGATGTGTAATTGAAAAAAAAAAAAACTATTCCAAACTTTATCGATAAATTCCTATTTATAAACCAATTATTGAATCTTTCATATCTCTTAATTATGGATTTGATCGAAAGATACGACAAATCCGATAAAGATTCAACCTAGTTTCTAGAAATCTTATTTACACTTTTTATTTATTGGGCCCAATCTGATCCAATTTAATTTAGTTAAAGAGTCTACTTAATCAATTATAAATTTAATCTAGTACAATATAATTTAGATAAAAAATCTATTTTATATCGGATTGGACCAAAATTATTTTAATGAAGCCCAATCCTCTAATGACTTAAGAATTTATTAAATTGATCACCCGTCATTATCTGATTCGATACTAAATGATCTGACTCAACTTGACTTGACTTGACAACTCGACTCGATATGATACGACTCAATTCGACTCGATATGATACGACTCAATTCGACTCGATATGATACGACTCGATACTATTTAACTCCACTTGACTCGACTCGCTTTTTTATTTTTTATTTTTTTTAACTTTTGTTTTTAATTTTTTAATTATTTTCTTATTTTTATATTTATTTATTTATTTAGCCTGACTCAACTAAAATAAAACAAAAATGGCAAAAATGAGGTGTCTACTGCACTGAGATGACGACGATTAGGGCAAATTTTTCTACTCGGTGTACCTGACCTCAGGCTTGTAGAGTATATGGCTGATGTAGTATATGGGGTTGTGTTCTCTTTCATTTGCTCTAACTAGAACAGAAGAGAGTGCCTGATTGCTCACCGCTAAGGACAAGAGTAAGTCTTCCCCTTAGACATGTTTGGAAAGGACTAGTAGGTATATAAGGAAGTCTTGGAGCTGCTTGATAGTGGTGGTGTACTTTGGGGTCCACTCAAAACCCTTTAGGTTTTTTAGGATCTTGAAGAACTTGGCGCACCTATCTACACTTTTCGAGATGAATTTGCTTAACGTAGCTACCATATGGGTGAGCTTCTATATGTCTCAAATTGAAGTAGGGGGCTTCATCCCCTTGATGGCGCTTATCTTCTCAAGATTGGCCTCGATGCCCCTCTAGGTAACCAAGAAGCCTAGGAATTTGCCAAAGCCAACCTAAAGACATATTCTTGGGGGTTCAACTTCATGTCATGCGTTTGCATTTAGTCAAAGGCTTCCTAGAGGTCCTTGACATGGTCGCCTGACTTTATACTCTCTATAATCATGTTATTGACGTATACTTCCATATTATGCCCGATTTGGGGCTTCAACAATTTTGTTACCATCCACTGGTACATTATATTGGAATTTTTTAGGCCGAGCAGTATCACTGTGTAATAGTATATGCCGTATTCGGTGACAAAGGAGGTATAGACCTCATCCTTTGAGTTCATTTTGATCTGGTTATATCCTAAGAAGGCATCCATAAAGCTTAATAGGGCATATCCCAAGGTAGAGTTGATGAGTTAGTTAATTCTTAAGAGAGGGAAGTAATCTTTTGGGTAAGCTTTATTGAGGTTGGTATAATCAATGCACATATGCCAATTCTTGGTCTTTTTCTTAACTAGCACTACATTTGCTAGCTAGGTTAAATACTTTTCTTCCTTCACAAAGCTTGCCTTGAGTAGCTTTTGCACCTCTTCCTTAATGGCGGCTTGCCTTTTCGGAGTGAAGTGCCTCTTCTTTTACTTAACAGGTCACGTAATGGAGTCAATGTTGAGGCTATGAGTTGCCAGGTCGGGTTAGATTCCGGTCATATCTGACACTGACCAAATGAACATATCTAAATTGGCCCAAAAGAGAGCAACAATTTTGTCTTCACTTTAGGGGGAATCTTGATTCTAACCTTCGTAGTTCGATCGGGAGAGGTACCAATCTAGATGTCTTCGGTTTTCTTACTTGGCTTGCCCCTATCTACTGGCTTCTCTTATGGATTGGACTTTAGGGCAAAGACTCTATCACCTCTACAAGCCTTAATGTATCGCTTTCATGATAGCTTCTAATCATACCTACATATCCCTTCTCTAGTCGGGGTTGGGAATTTTACCTTTAGGCGAAGGGAGGATGTGATAACTCTAAACACATTTGAACTTGGTCTTCCTAAGAGAGCATTGTAGGAGAAGGGGAAATCGATCACGACGAACTCTATTGGTCATCGTGTCACATGGTCATCATTGCCAAGCTCCATGTTTAGAGTAATGATCCCCTTGGCTCGAATAATGCTTCCGTTGAAGCTGATCAAGTTGTGGTATGGCTTCATCTTCATCGGCAGCTTTTTCCTTATCCTTTCATATGTATGGAGGAAAAGGACATCAGTGGAACTGCCGATGTCCACCATTACTTTCAAGACCTTGAAATTCATGATCCAGGCCCCTATGACTAGGGCATCTTGATAGGGGGTATCTACCCCTTCTAAGTCTTCGTTAGAGAAGGAGATAGAAGTGTCTAGCTTTTGTTTCTTCTCCCTTATTGCCAACACCTCGGACAGAGTGTTAACCAAGCTATTGGTGCTCGGCTGGCTCTTAAGTTGTGCCTCCCCCTAACTATTATATTAATAATGCTATTGGGGGTGCGGTCATTTTGGTGGTCCGTGTTTTTCTCTACTCTAGCACCGTTGATCCACCGCCTCTAGGGTGCTCAGTCTTCATCGTCATTGGAACGATCATCATTCCTTGGTTAGGCTACATAATTGTTGAAGAAGCCTCGCTGAATGACATATTTAATTACATTCTTTAGCTGGAAGCATTTATTTGTAGTATGGCCATGATCGTTGTCGAACTAGCAATACTTATTCAAGTCTTGAAGACTAGGGTTCCCTTAAATCTTTGAATGTCTTTGTAGTAAGTTCCTATGCTTCACCTTAGAATAGACCTAGGCTATGAGTCTATTTAAGCGCATGTGCTACGTATAAATGGGGGGGGGGGGGGGGGGG